>JACXGM010001214.1:30225-57561 GCA_016801145.1 Umbra pygmaea
CTCTCTCTCTCTCTCTCTCTCTCTCTCTCTCTCTCTCTCTCTCTCTCTCTCTCTCTCTCTCTCTCTCTCTCTCTCTCTCTCTCTCTCTCTCTCCGTATGAACTCGTTCACTCCGTTTACCTCTCGCGCGCCTGCTGTATCGCTCCCGCCCTCTCTCCCCGTTTTCTCTCCTGTTCCCTCCCTCCTGTTCGCGAAAGCACGCGCTCTAATACCCAGTTGAACGCAGAGTGAGAGACAAGGAGATCACTGTGAGGAAATGGGAGCGGAGAGAGAGCCGGACTTGCTGAACAGATATGGATTCGTTTATTTTAATTTTATTTTGGAGCTCGAAAATGGACACCTTACGGCGAGAAGCAGTTGTCTTTCTCTCGTTACTTTTCTATCCGTTTCTCCTGCTCTCTCTCAAATTTCTTCCTTCCCTCTCCCTCTCTGTGCCTCTCCTACCCTTCGTGGGTAGCGGGCCTCAGGGTGTAACTGATTTCAGCTCCAGGAGGAAATGAATGGAGGATATTTATTTATCTGTAGCTATGTCTTCTTTGTTCTGGTGTTGTGGCTATCGGATGCTGTCGCTGAGGGAGAGGAGAGGGCAGGTAGGGTGGGCACATGGAATGAGGCAAGGACAGGCTGGGTAGAACTGAGACTACCATTTCGTAGACTCACTGAACAGAATGCCATGCTGACATAGCTAAAGAGAGAAAGTCAGAGAAAGTGGGAGAAGGAGAGAGAAGAGACAGAGAGACTGAATGGAAGGGATCCAGCGCAAGACAAGAAATAAAGGCAGATTTAAAGGTTGGGAGACTGAAATAAAGAAGAGAAGGGTTAGTGATGTACCCCAGAGGAGCAGAGTGAACTAGCCAAGGAGAGGAGTGGAGCATGGGTAGAGGACATCTAGCCTATAGCAACAGGCGTTGGTTGACACATTCTTTCCTATTATTTCATTTGGTCTCTGCGTTTATTCCTAAATCCTCTCTGCCCTTCCTGCCTGTCTGTTTCATTCTTCTGTTTGTCTCTTTTCTCTCTGTCTCTGTCTATCCTTGTCTGTCTGTCAGAATGTGTGTGTTTCTGTCTGATGGATCAGATAACACTCAGGCTTCCACTTGTTTTCTTTCGGTGCCACCGGTGCCAACCGGGGAAATGGGTTTACAGTGCACGTGTGTGTTCTCCTGTGTGTAAACGCATGATACATATTTCATACTGGAGTGTCAGAGTTTTTTCTTCATTTTTACCTTCCAACTTAGTAATGTGGTGGTTTGGCAGGTTGGCATCAGAGGCCCTGTCTCATTCTTTCATTCTCGCTCTTCTAGCTTCTGTCATTTTCTTGTCAGTCAGCACTTACTACTACAGGCCAATTAATTCAATTCTCCATGTTACTTTTTTTAAAGGCTTGTCTCCTTTTTTTTCATTTCACACATGTCTGTGTCCATAGCAGGTTCTTTGATTTTGGTATCATCATTCATTTGATTCCTGTCACACATTTTATTTGTCACACCGTCATATTTTTCACCTTTCTGCGCCTCGCTCCAAAATGTTCACCACCTTCCTTTTCTCATCTTCTCGCTCACTCACTCTCTCCCTCGCTCTCTCGCTTTCCCCCTTGCCTCTCTCCCTTTCTCTCCCTCTGGCTCTCATTCTCTCTCGCCCCTCTCTCTCGCTCTTCACATGGTTGAGTCCTGCATGTCTGAGCAGCAGACGTCCAGACAGCAGCAGGCTGACTGTAAGGGTCTGAGTCTCGTGCTACAATACACCACTTACACCACCAGTGCTACGCGATGCTAACCCGCAGGATCACCCACACCACACACACACACACACGACAGAGCCCCCTCCAACAAAAAACCTTTTCTCTTCTTCATTTCTGTCTTTTGTCTTTCTCCATTTTCTAATATCTCTCTTCCACGTCTTTCTCCTCCCCCTCGCTCTGTCTGTCTCTCTTTCTGCCTCACTCTCTCTCCCTTGTCTCTTTTTCTCTCTCTCTCAGATTAAGAGGCGGCACGGACTGCGGCAGCCTCGGCGACTGTTACCAGAGCGGTGAGTTTCGACTTCCTCCTTCATTTTCATCTTCTCTCTCATTGTCCTCCTGATACATGATGCTGCCTGGAACTCAGTAGGTCCAACCGACTGCGCTGCTTGCCTAGATCACTCCTAGGGGGGATTTGGGGTTTATTTGCTGCGTGTTTCGAACAAGACTAAGACAGATTCTTTATGGGCGCCAGATTATGGCGATCTGTTGTGTGTATGTGTGTGGGGGGGTTGGCTTTGGCGGTCTGCCGCCGCCTTTCGGCTCTGGCTGCCATTGCGTGAGTGCTCATGCATGTGTTCTGTGTGTGGAATCATCTTTCTGCGAATGCTTTCGTCATCTCCGATGGAAGCAATTGGGGACCAGATATTGGGGCGGTAACAGTATTGCTGTCATAGGCTGTGTTACAAATGATGTGTGTGTGTGGGCAAGCGACTGTAGGTGTGTGACATGTCTCCAGCATGTGTTCACACTCAATGCGTGTGGTCTACCAATTCTTGCACTTGCAGGTTTTGCTTTTTTTATGTGACACATACGTTTTTGTCAGGGTGGTTTTGTGTGCTTTTGTCGTTAATTAATGTAGAGTCATTGTAGAGGGACGATAGGGACGCTGTGCTTGGTGTCGTGTGTGTGTGTGTGTGCATGCACCTTGACCGGAGATTGCACTTGGTGTTAGCCACAGAGATGTTAATGTGCGATATCGACATTACTTGAGTGCAAAGCTAAGGGGACGGGAGGGACGCTGCCATTGTCTGTATTTTTCAACCAACGCAGCCGCGCCAATGACCTACCTGTCTATTCACCTGACTCATGCTAGCCATTTCCGAATCGGTACCTCTCTCAATCCCTGAGACCCTAACTTGTGACTTTTCCCTGTGATGTGCACGGGTTGGGTTCTCGGGAGCTGCGAGGGGTGCTCACGCATCTCGGGCGAGTCAAGTTAGTGTTTTTTTTTTATGGAAGGGTTAGAAATGCTGGCCTCAGCGCACCGCCCCAGAAATGGAAGGAGGGGCAGAGCGCGAGGGATCTAGTTCATATTGAGGTTATGTTGAGTGTGTAGGACAGAGGAGAGGAGAGAGACAAGAGGAGAGGAGGAGGCAAGAGGTAGAGGAGGAGACAGAAGAGAGGTGCAGGGCGGGGGTAGTAGGATATTGTAGCAATGTGAATTGTAGGGAGGCTCAAACTGACTGGCATGGAGGATGCTAGATATGATGGGATAGAGAGGTAAAGGGTGGCGAGATGACACGATCGAAAGTAAACTCTAAAACGACGACCGCTTGTTCTCATGACACGCTTCGTTCGCGAGGTCGGCCTTGGGCATGGGTTTTGAGGGCAGCACAACGTACTGGTGAGAGCGTGCTCCTAACAGCTCGGTACACCTGTGCTTGACCTCATGGAAACCTTAAAATCGTTCAACCATGTGTCTGTATATATCTGTGTATGTTTGTGTGTGATGCCCCTGCTGAGTGGCCTTGGCTATTTACAGTGGATACATATTTATAAACCGGGTGGTTTGAGCCCTGAATTCTGATTGGCAGCTGTGTATATAAGACTGTATACCACAGGTATGACAAAACAGTTGTTTTTACTGTTCTATTTGCGTTGGTAACCAGTTTATTATTGCCATAAGGCACGAGGGGGGTGTGGTATATGGCCCTCATACTACGGCTATGGGCTGTTTTTAGGCATGAAGCAACACAGAGCATTCGGTTCATACATCACCAACTCCCAAGTATAGTAGCATACAGCAACTGACAGAATCGGGTCCCTATTCGCAGCTGGAAGACCGTGGGCTGGATCTGTACCCGGAACAAGGTCATTATGGACAACAATCTCCACGATTTTAATATTCGCTCATTTTACATTTACATGTTTACATTTTAGTCATTTAGCAGAAACTCTTATCGAGAGCAACTTACAGTAAGTACATGTACATTCCCCTGGAGCAACTTAGGGTGAAGTGCCTTGTACAAGGCCACAACATTTGGCTCAGCCGGGAATTGAACCGGCAACCTTGAGGCATCCTGAGTCAAGGTTGCCCCGTTTTGTGAAGCATAAACCCTGAGTCATCTGATGCCCCGTTTTGTGAAACATATCTGTCGCCATTTTGTCAAATATTAAGACATGGCAAAATTAGCTTCTTCTAAAATGTCTCTCTGTCCCAAAGGCCTAATCTAGAGAATTGCAGAAAATTAGTAAACAGCAACAAACCATAACACAAAGTGTTTTGTTACTACACTGATTAATGACAATATTAATTCTGAACCTTTGCCTGTTAAGACAAGTGTGTGACCGGGCTTTGTCAGATAATACTTGGGGACAAACAGTTGAGGCTTTGTTTAGGAAAATGTTTATGTTGAATTTGTATTCTAGTGTGTGCTTTTGAATGAGTAAGTGAAAGTTTAAAGCCACATTTTAAGTGTGTGATCATTACACAAACTGGATCCTCTAGTTGATATAAACAGCCAAGGTTTTTATTCTAGTTCAGTTGGCACTGTCCATGAAATCTGTGATGTTCTGGATGTTAGTTTTTCTCGTGATATATTGTTCTTCTTGGTAAGGAGCTGTATGTGTCTGTATGTAGATAAAAAAGCGTGCGCGGCTGTTTAACTGTGAACATGTTCACATGGGCGCACAGAGGCGTGCACGTGTTGTTGTACTGCAGTAAGATATGCTAGCCTACAGCAAACACTGATTACCGTAGCGTGTCTTCAGGATCGCGTGAGGCAATTTCTTTCGCGTATGACCTAGGCTTCTGTTACAGTGGACTGCACTATGTCTGCACTTTCCCAATGGCTTTCTGTGGGATTTTAGTAGGATTCTTGTGGTTTTGCCTGTGTTTAGTTTTTTTGCGGCTAGGGTTGTGTAATATATGTGTTTTGTAGGCAATTGTGTTCTTGTTCCTTCTGACAAAATTCCTCAGTTTGCTTGTTTGTTTTTGTGTGTGGGTTTGTGTGTGAGTGAGAGCGGTGGGTTATAGTGAATGTATGCTTGTGTGTAGGCATGTATCAATGCATGTGCTTGTGTTTATGCCTGTAAATGTGTCTTCATGGGAACCGGTTCCCACAATGTTATTAAACCAAGCAAATGCAATTAATAGGGGCATTTTCAGGCTCCCCATTTCGAAATGGCAGTTTTTTCATCTTAAGCATTACAATAAGGGTAAAAGGTTAGAGTTAGGATGTATTTTGTGGGTTATGGTTAGTAGAATTTGTTTTTAAGGGCAACCAATTCGGTTTGTGGACAGACAGCACGAGAGAAGTCTGGCGGCATGGTGTGTTCCTTCATTTCAACAGGGTTTCCCTGCCCCACTTTACAGCAGCAAAAGCATGTCTGTCTGTCTCCCTCTGTATCAGACTGTCTGTTTGAAGCAGTGGGTAACAGTGTCAGACAGAGCGATGGAGAGACAGAAAAGGGAGACCAAGAACGATAGACGGAGAAAGAAAGAGAGAGAGCGAAACACCCACAGGGTGAGATGGAACAAGAAGGGGAAAACATGATCTGAGACAGTGGATCGTTCAGCCGGTAGCTATTCGCCTTCTCCATCCTAAGAGCTTGATTGTGATGCGATCCCATATCGCTGATTACGATAATGATTGGCCAACGACTGCCAGCTGGCAGCGCACTGTACAATGTATGTACTGTGGCTTGTACGTGTGTTCACTGACTTGTTATGTCACTATGCAAGCGGTTCGCCTTCAACAGCCGGAGAGAAAGCAGTGCACACCGCTGGCTCTGTCCTTGAACACTGTGTCCTGTCCTTAGAGTCTGTGTACAAGAACACGGCTACATCTGTGTAGTGGCAGCCTGCTATCTACAGTCCAGCCCCTCATTTCTGTCCTGCCCCCCCACACTCCTGCGCTCTGAAAAATCTTTGCAGCGTTTGTAAAATGGCCGCCTGCACATATCAGCCAGGGCCGGCGCACTAACGATCAACTGGTGTCCGTGAGCAACTACTGTCCCTCTTGTTTAGAATGTGTTTCTGGAAGTGCTTTTCTGAGAAACATTTTTTATTCAAACACGACTGAATCGTTCGAACCAAATGTCAACGGTGAAATATATATATATTGTTTTAAGTTCCTGGAAAGGAAATTGACCCATTTGTCTTGTAACAGTCAAAATAAAGACAATTCCTTCCCCTTTTCCCACCTGCTGTTTCATTTTTTTTAATTCTCTACTTACACAAATGTGTCTCTAACATTTAGAACAGATTGCTAATTCCACGTTTGACTGTGTGGGTACATGCCTACAGGTTTGTCCAAGCGTTGTGTAATTCAGCCAGTGCTGTGTTCCTGGTCGTCAACATGAGGGGACCTGCACCCCCCTCTCCACCCCAGTCCATCCATCTGGGGTGGGGTAATGAAATAAACCAGGCTCCTATGTGTGTAACCATGAATCAAGCTCTAGTTCTGTCTCTCTTGTCCACCAACACAACTAACATGGCGTTTCATATAGTGCCAGGTCAAAAGCGGCTAGGACCGGTTTGCTCTCTCTATTTTTCCCTCTGTAAAACTGAGGCGAAGGCAAAGCTCTTGTCTTGTTCTTTGCCAGATCCTTCCTCATGCCAGTCGATAGTTTGCAGGCTACAGCGTACACCGCTTCCAACACAGAGTGAAGGGGTGAGTAGGGGAGTGAATGAGTGAATGAGGGGGCAGGCGTGTCTGTCTACCCCCCCCTCCCATCACTGCGGTACGGTTGCAGCCCTGCTCTCTCCTGTCTGTCTGGCAGCCTGGCAGCTCAGTTCTATTGTTCTGATGGTGCCGCCTCCCCCTTTTTGGTGCCCGCGCCACAAATGGTACTCCACCACAGCAACTGTCTCAATGGGGTCCCAAACTAAGAGATCTATGTAGTACACAGGGTGGGTTTTAGGACCTGTCCACGCTTGGCTAGTTGCGGTCAGTCTGTCTTTATCAAGAGGGTGGGGTGTGTTTGGGGGGCAGGGGCTGGCATCATTGTGCCCACCATGTCTGGCTGGTTTTGAGGTAAATGGCACTTGACAGACATAGGGCTTCTTGCTGGGAGCTTAGGCGCTTAGGCGCTTCTTGCTAGACCCGGACAGGTTAACCTAATTTGGCCAGGAATCGGCCATATTGGGATTGGCAGTATCCTCCACTACCCTCAGAATTGGAATCGATGTCAGCCAGAGCCGTTCCTACCCACATTGCCGCTCCTCTCTGGCTACTTCCCACACCTGCCACCGCCGTCGAACCGCACTCCCGACTCCCTCGACCCCCTGACCTACCACCACCATGCCGCACTCTGCCAACCCTGGCCCGATGTACACTCTGTACCCGCTGTAACCTCCATGCCCAGCCAACGCCTATGTTTTGCTGCAGCACTGCGGCTTAGTCTCCTCCGAGTCCCATCATTGTAAAGACGACAGTAGACGTGTGAATGGAAGTGCAGCTCAACGGTATACATAACATTACCAAACTCATCACCCGGTACTAAGTCGCTCTGGATAAAAGCGTCTAAATTACACTACCAAATTACTCAACTGTAATTCTTGTTGATGACGTATGATAATATACAGGCTGTGGCAGTGTCTGGCACTTTGCAATTTATGTGAACGTGTCGGGCTGTTGAGTCATTGTGTGTGGTCGTCGTTTTGTTGTTGGACTGTGAGCGTATGAGTCGATCAGCGCGAAGTGACTCGGCGCTGAAAAAAGGGGAGACTTCCTTGGCTCGTGCTTCACTATGTGAACGGTACCTAGTTTTGCATTGGATTGGGTCGATAACCAAAAGGTTGCTGGTTAAAATCCTCAAAAGGTAAACATGTAATTGGCAATTAGCATAGGATAGGTGAAATTTGTTAAAGACCATACACATATGCCTTCAGAAATCAAAATATACCGCTTATACATGAGCCTGTCACTAAACCCATGTACATTATTGTATATTCAAACTATTAACTGTAAAACGTTTGACAGTGTTTTCAAAGTTTTATTTATTTACTGTGCCCTATGTGTGTATACATATTGTAATACTATATTTAAAGCAAGCTGACAGGTGAATGACATTAATGTATGAACCGATCTAATTCATTGTAGTAACAATACACTCCACATGACCAATATTAAATAATTGTGAAGCATTCACTATAGTGCTTCTAGATTTAAATATCACCTACATTTGCCTGAAAAGCAACAATGGAGTTGAATATGGTGGTGAATGAGGCAGTTTTATAAGACATTTCCATTTATCCATTTAAATAATGTGTTTTTACTACATTTAAATGTTACCTATATTTTCTTTAACATCACTGCTGAGTTTAATGTTGAATATGGTATTAATGTAGCGGTGTCATTTTAAGGTCATACGTTAAACACTGTTGAACACTACTATACTGTATACAGTGCTGGAATGATTTTGTTTGAGTTTCTTCCTACCCTGCATTTGATCTCACACGAAGAGGCAGATATAGCACCTTCTGTCACCATGAGACACATATTATGTGTGGATAACATACAGAATTGAATTAGTTCAAATTAAATTCTCATCCATGTTGAGTGATTGTAAACGAATGTGTTTTGACATACCCTATGAATGCACATCAAATGGTCATCATTGTAAATATTTCACTACCTAACCACCGTGTATTGAAACAATTAATAATAATCTATTATACATTATTGCATTCGACAATGACAATAAAATTTCAGCTTCTTTCTGAATAAGTCTGTGGTTTATATAATCTACATGTTGATTTGCCGTTAGCGAGCATAATGTATTTTTGTGCATCACAACATCATATGAAGGTAAATAAAAATAAATAAAATAGTTGGTAAATCCTTAATTCTGTGGTCCTGGATTGGTCCAGTTCTCAGATGAAACCATCCCAGCAAAAGAGGATAGTGGGTTAACTAACATTGATTGGCAAAGTTCTAGTTATTTTAACCTATTAACTAGCAACAAGGAATTCTTGGTAAAATATTTACCAAAATAGTTAGAATTTCCTAGTTTACTTTAGACTAAAATCAATCCTATATTTGATTAAACTTGATGTACTACTCATGGCGTCTGATAATGTGTTGTCTGGAAAAAAGAAAGGACCTTGAAGCCATTCAGCTAGTAACCAAGTTGGTTAGCCATATATGTCCACTATAAGGAGAGCTAACTTTGCCTAGGAGTTTACCTTGCCTAAAACATCTGCCATGTCACCATAGCTGACTGTACACAGCCGAAGAACACAGTGGATTGAAGGTGATTATATAATGCTAAACCAGCTACTCATTTATGTTACTTCTTTTCCTTCCCAGTGCCTCTACAAAAACATTTTGTTGTTAATATGTTTTTTAAACAAATACAGAATTTTTCCTCACCCTCCTGTTTTTTTACAGTTGCGTGCAATGTTTTACAGGAATTCTGAGAGGTGCTTGTTGGCTTAATAGCATGTATTTTTATACAGTTTGGAAATAACTAACTAGCCAGCAATGCAAGAGTAGGGAACAAGGATTGGGTTTTGCGAGTGAAGAGACATTTAACATTATGTTTAAAGCATTTTATTTTGCATTCTATTTCAATAATGAACCATTTTGCCTTGAGAATTGTTGAAAATAAAATATATTTAATCCATGTACGTGTTTGGTGGTTTGTAGTGGAAAGAATAAGCTGTGAAAATAACTGAATTATTTCTTATTATATAAAGATATTATGAAATTGCCTGGACAATACTGTTGAAACCCTTTAGAAGTGATATGAAATATTTGTATTCTAGTGATACCCCAAGCAGACCATTTTCTTTACATTCGTATCACAGGTGACTTAAATTGCATAATCAGTAATTCAGCGAGTTTAAATGGATAAGGTACTCGGTCATGCTTTGCATCACTGTGCATCACACTGAAACATAAAAAAATAGAAGGAATTCAGAGAGTTGTTTGAGGAGTTTTGAAAGAGGTAATATTCAGGAAGGGTCAACATAAAGGTTATAAGACCATCTCTAAAGAGCTTGATGTTCCTGTGAGTACTGTTGCCAATATTATTACGAAGCTTAAGCCCCATGGGACTGTAGCCAACATCCCTGTACATGACTGCAAGAGGGAAATTATAATAAATACCTAATAATGAAGAGAAGGATTGTTTGAATTGTGGAGAGAGAATCATGGACAATTTTAAAACAGTTCAAAGCCAAGGTTCAAGCTCAGAGTGCAACAGTTAGTAGTAGCACCACCCGTCACTGTCGAAATGAAAATGTGCTCCATGGTAGAGGACCCCACTTCTGAGAGAAAAACACAAAAATGCCTGTTGTAGTTTGGCAAAATGCAGCTTTATAAGCCACAGTCCTTCTGGGAGAATGTCCTTTAGACAGAAGTAGGGCCTTTTGGTAAATCACAATGGTGAAAAAAATACAATTTTCACTTTGAAACATGGTGGTGGCTCCCAAATGTTTTGGGGGATTGAGCACTAAAGGCATGGGGAACCTTGTGAAAATGTTTGGCAAGATGAATGCAGCATGATATCGGACAGTACTGGCAGACAATTTGCATTCCTCTGCACAAAAGCTGTGCATGGGACACTCTTGGACTTTCCAGCATGACAATGACCCTAAGCACAAGGCCAAGTTTATCCTCCAGTGGTTACAGCAGAAAAGGTGAATGTTCTGGAGCCATCACAGTCTGCTGACCTTAATATCATCAAGGCACTCTGGGGAGATCTCAAACGTGTGGTTTATGCAAGACGACCAAAGACTTTGCATGACCTGGAGGCGCTTTGCCAAGACGAATGGGCAGCTATACCACCTGCAAGAATTCAAGGTCTCATAGACAGTTATCACAAATGACTGCACACTGTCATTGCTGCTAAAAGGGGGCAATACACCGTATTGAGAACTGAGGGTATGCAGACTTTTGAACAGGGGTCATTTCATTATTTTCTTTGTTGCCATGTTGTGTTTTATCATTCTGACATTCTGTTATGACTTACAGTTAAATATGAATCCCATGAGAAATAACATTGTTTTGCCTGCTCACTCGTGTTTAAAACCAATTCTCAATGCAAACTTTTGAGCATTTATCATGATTTGATTTAATAATTAGTTTAATCTGACATACTTATTGTATATGACAATGTTTGTTTCATTTTGTTAAAGACAACTTAAATACAGTGAACTTATTGTAACGTGCAAGAAACTAGTTTGAAATTATGTGAGCTTTGTGACCTGGCACGTTATCCTGCTGGAAAGAGCCATTAGAAAATTGGTACACTGTGGTCAACAATACTCAGGTAGGCTGTGTTATTTAAACAATGCTCAATTGGTACTAAGGGGTCCAAAGTATGCAAAGAAAATATCCCCTATACCATTACATCACCGGCCTGAACCGTTGCTAGGCAGGATGGGTCTTTCCAATTTTCTATCGTCCAAATTTGCTGGGCCCGTGCAAATTGTAGTCTCAGTATCCTGTTCTTAGCTGACAGAAGGGGCACTTGTGTGGTCTTGTGCTTCTGTAGCCCATCTGCTTCAAGGTTCAATATGTTGTGCGTTCAGAGATGCTCTTCTTCATATAGTATCTTGGTTGTAATGAGTGGTTATTTGAGTTAATGTTGCCTTTACTATTGCCATAGAGAATCATTATTTTCTAGATTTCTGCTTCAGTTGTAGCTTTCTGAATCAACTTTGTCTAAAGAGTTTTTTAGTTGCAGATGGGTGAAGAATATAGTTGAGCAAATCACTTCTGCCTGGGTAGTGGTTCCCAAACATGGGTACTAGAACCCCTGGTGGTACAGTATCCAATAAAGTTTGGGAACCACTGGAAATAAGGACATTTTTGTGACACTTCATCACACTGCTGAAATGCAATCACATGTGTGATTATCTAGTTTTTTGGGGTGCAATATTTTAGTTTGTAAATCATCACAAATAAATTGACACATTTAAGCTAATGTGGGCTTGTTTTCATTCAAATATTTTTGTAACAACTGAACTAACCACACAGTTTGGGGTTTTGGGGTGCAGAAACTTAAAGGTTGGCAAAAATCACATATAAATTGTCAGATAATGTCCAATAGATTGATTTGTGTGCGACTGACTTGACTAGCCTACCCCACGCGTCTCATCGCCATTACAGTCATGTATCATTTGAGTCGAACTGCGGCCGTATTTGCCCTCGAAATTTGTCTGTCATTTTGTACATTTGGTCGGGTCTTGATTCTTGGCCTTTCTTTTTTTTAACCTTGCCTTTACCGCTTCAACTTTTCTTTTTTTTACACTCTGTCTCTCACTCTGCATCTCTGATGTAAAATGGTAATGACATCAGATGACGAATTAAAGGATTTTGATTGGTGTGGGCAGCAGAGGCATGCCAGCCCAGTTAGCAGGGCTTGTGTGTGTATATGTGTGTATGTGTGATGCAGAGAAAGAGAGGTAGGAAATGCACTTGGTGAGTGGGCAGGCTGATGGTCCACGCTGCACTGTAGGAAGTTTAGCGATGATAAAATGGCTTTTCCTGACCCTCGTCACTGGCCGAACAACCAGCAACCGATCCACTCGATTGCCCACCCCGGCCCTGCACTAGTCATGTCAAGTCAAATTTATTTATAGAGCATATGTTTAACACAACCGTAGTTGATCCAAAGTGCTTTACAGTACAATACAATTAGTAAAATATAATAAGGAGAAAGTAGTCTAAATTAAGTATCAATAATCATTCAGTATCATTTAGTAAATATACATGTATACATAATGTAGAACACAGACTCATTTAAAATACGCTGGTCAAAAAACACACTGTCCCCTCAGGAAGCAACACTGATTGACAATCAATTTCACATGCTGTTGTGCAAATGGAACAGACAACAGGTGGAAATGAAAGGCAATTTGCAAGACACCCCCAATAAAGGAGTGGTTCTGCAAGTGGTGACCACAGACCACTTCTCAGTTCCTATGCTTCCTGGCTGATGTTTTGGTCACTTTTGAATGCTGGCGGTGCTTTCACTCGAGTGGTATCATGAGACTGAGTCTACAACCCACACAAGTGGCTCAGGTAGTGCAGCTCATCCAGGATGGCACATCAATGCGAGCTGTGGCAAGAAGGTTTGCTTTGTCTGTCAGCATAGTGTTCAGAGCATGGAGGCCCTACCAGGAGACAGGCCAGTACATCAGGAGATGTGGAGGAGGCCGTAGGAGAGCAACAACCCAGCAGCAGGATCGTTACCTCTGCCTTTTTGCAAGGAGGAGCAGGAAGAGCACTGCCAAAGCCCTGCAAAATGACCTCCAGCAGGCCACAAATGTGCATGTGTCCACTCAAACGGTCAGAAACATGAGGGTGGTATGAGGGCCCGACGTCCATTGGTGGGGGTTGTGCTTACAGCCAAACACTGTGCAGGACGTTTGGCATTTACCAGAGAACACCAAGATTGGCTAATTTGCCACTGGTGCCCTGTGCTCTTCACAGATGAAAGCAGGTTCACACTGAGCATATGTGACAGACATGACAGAGTCTGGAGACGCCATGGAGAACGTTCCGCTGCCTGCAACATCCTGTCTGCCATTAGGAACCGAGATGAGATCCTCATACCCCTTGTGAGACTATATGCTGGTGCGGTTGGCCCTGGGTTCCTCCTAATGCAAGACAATACTAGACCTCATGTGGCTGGAGTGTGTCAGCAGTTCCTGCAAGAGGAAGGCATTGATGGACTGGCCCGCCCGTTCCCCAGACATGAATCTGATTGAGCACATCTGGGACATCATGTCTCGCTCCATCCACCAACGCCACGTTGCACCACAGACTGTCCAGGAGTTGGCGGATGCTTTAATCCAGGTCTGGGAGGACATCCCTCAGGAGACCATCCGCCACCTCATCAGGAGCATGCCCAGGCGTTGTAGGGAGGTCATACGGGCACGTGGAGGCCACACACACTACTGAGCCTCATTTTGACTTGTTTTAAGGACATTAAATCAAAGTTGGATCAGCCTGTAGTGTGGTTCTCAACTTTGATTTTGAGTGTGACTCCTTATCCAGACCTCATTGGGTTGATATATTTGATTTCCATTGATAATTTGTGTGATTTTGTTGTCAGCACATTCAACTATGTAAAGACAAAAGTATTTCATATGATTAGTTCATTCATTCAGATCTAGTATGTGTTATCATAGTGTTCATTTTATTTTTCTGAATAAAGAAACAACGGATATAATAAGCAAATTGATGTGAGCATGTCTGTCTATAGCCTTGTGCTGAACCTACTTAATGAACCTCTTAAGGATTCAATTTCCATGTAGAATTACAATCCCAAATGGAACTGCCTGTTGCTCAGGACCTGAAGCAAAAACATGCATATGCTTGATAAGCATATCACAGCAGACATTTTGGAGTGTGTGGAAATGTAAAATTAATGTAGGACAGAAAATATTACAGCAGATCTGGCTGGAGATTAAATGTACAAGAAAGAGCATACATAGAGATAGAAAGCTGGGGAGATGTTATCTGATGACTGATAGAATTAACAACCAAGGAGCTCCAGATGGTTTTGTAACAGAGCTCCAAATTGTCTATCACGCTTTGCCCAAATATACACGTGGCCAAATTGGCCAATTTGTTTTCAACTATTTAAATAACTCTAAAAATAATATCAAAAGGCTATGGTTATGATACGTTTTACACACTCCCAGGAATGTAATAAGGTACCAGTCCAATGTTTGGACACTTTTAAATTCACCTGAATTTTGACTGGTACAATATGACATTCCTAAGAGTGTGATCACTTGAATAAGTGTATGCAACATGGCAACGTGTTACCAGGAGACACAAAGAACCAATGGCATCTTCACACATCTTGATGGCTAGGCAGAGGTCAGTGTAGAGCCAGTGTAGAGCCAGTATGAAAGTTACTCAACGAATCTCAATCTCATTTTCTTTTTTCTTTTATTTTCCCCACACACATTATTCTCCCCTCCCAAATCGTCTTGATCAATTCCACTGACCCTGCCTTGTCCACAGCTACGCAACGCCTTGGACAGATGCAGGATGTTGATGGGCGCTCACATCTTGCTGAGCCGGCCAATTCTTTTTCACACTGCTCATGGAAGCCTTTAATCAGCTCATCCGTGAGATGATTACGCTCACAAACATACTTCCACAGTAAAATGTACAGGCACCCGTTCTGTACATAAGGATCTATCCTAAATCCTGGGCAGCACTATGGCAATTTGCACTGCCTTCTGCTCCAGGTTTTGGGCAAAGTCGGAGAAGCTTTAGTCGGTCCATCTCTGCTGATACGACTACCTAATACGCTGAGTCCTTGCTTGAGGCTTATATGTCCCTGAAAGATCAGTCAAACTTGCCTAAAAATCACAGCTCATTGGCTATTTAACTTGCTTGATTTCAAAGACGTAGGTCATAATTGGACAAAATATACTGTTCATTTTGATGATATGCAATGTAGAGTGATACAGGAAGTAGGGTTGTGTATCGTATTGGTCTGAACCGATACCTTATGCAATACCTCAAAACGATACCGTAATGAGGGACAGTAATAGTAAACATAAAAAATAGTAAACATAAACGCTTTGAATGTTCTTGTTTTTTTTAAGTCATAGCAGGTTTGTTATAGATATAGTCATCCAGGGACACAGATACATATGTTTGCAACACACATCCCTAGTCATTCATTCTGGTATTTTTTTGCAAAACTCATCAATGAGTTTTTAAATATAATTTTGTTATAAAATAGATTAAATAAATATTAAAATAAATACAACATTGCATTAAATGGGATAGTAGAAGAGAACACAACATTTGTTAACATATATACAAGTGGTAGAGAAGAGATCCTTTTGAAGGCACACCAGGCGAACAGCAACTTTCTTCTAGAACGCAATGCAATAAATAAGTACATTACCTGAACCTAGGACAGTCCACAGTTGAGAAGGGCTGAATATCTTTACACTAACTTCACTACAGCCCAGTGACATTTCTCCACTTCATCAATTGTTAGTTTACCCTTGGCTGCCAGCGTAAAAGGAATGGCATGATCTGACTGAACATCTGATGGTTGTCGAAAGGAGACTAAGGCTAGGAAAAAGGATGCGTGACATGTTCACTTTACATTAATGATGACAGATTAGCAGCCCACCATATTAAGCATGCCTTATACATGTAAATAAATAGCTAATGCTAGGCATCTTTGGTAATACAGAATGAAGTAAGCGCTCATGTAAATACGCAACTAATGTTTCTAGCTAACAGCTCACATGAAGCTTGGCCTGTGGTAATGTTACACTCACTCGCCTTCTCCAGAATAATTATTATCTAGCCAAACTCAAACTACAGTAGGCTAAATTCACTACCGGTTAGCTTATGCCTCTTTTTGATTGACCACATCTTTAGTGCACCACAACTCTGCATCTTTGCGGTCTGTCAGGGTTGTGTTTCCATGGTTGCGTTTTGTGAATGGGTCTGGCTTAATTTGGGGTGAAAAAACGCTGATGATGATTATAAGGCAATGAATAGGGGTGTAAAATTTTGCTGGTGAGAAAGTTACTTCCTCTTTCAGAAACACACTATAAAACTTATTTCTGGACATTTAAAAAATATGACAAAAGCTAATCATATAAGATAATCTTTCCCTACACTATGTACCTTTAGTGTGTTGTTACACACAAAATCAATGCCTAAATTCTTAACTGTATCAACCAAAACTCTATCCACCGGTCCACAGTGGCTCCGCCCTTAGCACCAGTGCCTGTGGTTCCGCCCCCCACGTCAGTGACAGTGGCTCTACTCATGTCGGAGGGCCTGCTCACCACATCAGCGACAGAGGGCCAGCTTGCCAAGCCAGTGTTGGAGGCCCAGCCCTCCTTAACGCCAGTGCTGGAGGGCCTACCCACAACACCAGATCGAGGGGCTCCACCCCCTCACCACAACCAAGGGCTTTCCCCCCTGCACCCGAGACTGGGGATCCACCCCCCTAAGCCTCAACCGGCCGCTTCAGGCCAGGGCTCCCCCTGAATGATTATTGGAACCTGTAACTCCACCCTTTCAGCCGATACAAGATGCATCACCATCTCGCTCTGTGCCTGCAGCCCTGCCCTTATAGTCAGTAACTGCTACTCCACACCTTCAGCCTGTGCCGGCCACTCTACCTGCTCAGCTGGTGCCTGCTGCCCAAACCACGTTTGGTTCTCCCACCAGCCGCTGTCTGCCTGGAGGTGGCTCTGGGGACATCCTCCAGACGTTCCTCCGCCCCTCTTTGCTCATGGTGGTGGTGTACGGGGCTGCCCTTCTGAGAGGGGCCTTGCGCGGCTGGAGCCGTGTCTATGTAGGGGACTACTGTAAAGGTCGCCCCCTGCTAGTGAGCTGGAGACGATGCCTTCAGCCAAATACTCCATTTTGTATGTATTGTTTACCTGGACATTTCAATCCTCCAGTGTTCACCTATCTATTGCTTTTGTCTCACAGTTAAATACGGACTTGAATTCATTCATCACTATCTGTATTTATGTTCCTGTTTTGGTAAATTTAGCTGTCGGTCATTGTCTAATTGTCTTTATGTACTGTGTTTAGGTTGCTGTTTATTGGATATTACATTTGACTCGTCAAAGTCTTTATGTTTCCTAGAAGTGTTATCGGTTTACTGTTTACTTTCAGTTTACCTTCGCATTGCATCTCCATTACTCCCTGCATGCATCAGATCGTCACCAACAATATCATCAGGAACGGAACAGCGTTGTTCCAAAAGATATTCCCTCATTTGGTGTTTTGATGATGGTAGTGGAATATACATCGTCCAAAATCTCCAATAGGTGTTCAGTTGGGTTGAAATTTTGTGACTGCGAAGGAGATAGAATTTGATCCACATTATTTTCATAAGTTGTCACCTGTTTGAATATAAAATACAAAAATCCTACTTGCCCCTAACATCATCAAATTCCTAAGGAGGCGTAGTGATCATATTCAGACATCCAGGCAATGCAACAATACTGGGAACATTCCTAAGCATTCCAAGCACACACATGTATTAATTAATATACAATGTCAAATGTTACTCTAATTTTCACCTTTAATTTTTCTACACATTTCTTATGGCATCCTGTGCTTTGTCTTGTAGGATATGCATGATCCTCTTCATAGACCGGTAAGTCTAGTTCCAGCATGTATAATTCGGCCAGATCATGTAAATGTTATGCTCAGCTTCTAGAACTTCAGCCAATGTTGAACGACTTGTTTTATTCCACATGGCTAGGCATTTGGAAAAGGCTGAATGAGACAATCTTTGGTAACCTAAGTAGCATTGGAGTGAGGTTTCACAATCAGATATATGTGTTTGTTCCAGGTGGTTTCTATGTCAAAAGCAAGTTGATGGCTAGAAAAAGGCCATTCTACACTGAACAAAAATATAAACGCAAAACTTTTGTTTTTGCCCCCATTTATCATGAGCTAAACTCAAAGATCTAAGACTTTTTCTATGTACACAGAAGGCCTATTTCTGTGGAATATCAAGATGCTGATTAGACAGCATGATTATTGCACAGGTGTGCCTTATGCTGGCCACAATACAATGCCCTTCTAAAATGTGCAGTTTCATCACACAGCACAATGCCACAGATGTTGCAAGTTGAAGGAGCTCCCACGCAGTGATTTAAAGCCACAACAGGTGGATTCAGCACCACAGCCAGCTCCGCAACCTAAATAACCTTTTGTGATTCCTTAGAATGTGGAAGCGAAGCTGCATGCATGGGAATCTCCGCCCGCTCAGTCGTGCCTCCAAACAGACTAAACGGCGCTAAATTTGCATGGCGCTGATTAACACCAGGGGCCTCATTTATAAAACTTTGCGGTGGATTTGCGTCAGAAGTGGCGTATGGACGAAATATAGGACGTGCGTACGCAAAGAAATATTCAAATTTATAAAACCATGCGCACGCACGTCCTACGCTGTTTTCTCTTTATAAATCACAATCAACTCTAATACATGGCGCAGCTTTTGCGGATACATGTCACGCCCATAATTGTCCATAAATAGTCAGTGAAACTCCCCGAAATTAATATTCATTGATTGAGAAATCATGGCATACACAGTAGTGAGGAAAACCAAAAAAGCAGCTTCACTCAATGTCAAGTAGAAAATATTGTTGGCGAGGTGGAAAAGAGGAGGAAAATGTTGTTTTATGCGCACAGTGTGCCTATTACGAACGGCGAAAATGTGTTGGAGTAGCAAAAGGTTGCAGACGCTGTGAATGCCATGGTCGAAATAAAAAAAGTGGTCAGATATCAGTTGATGTCGAAAAGCGTCTATAGCGCTTCATCGCGAAAGTGTCTGCCACGGGTGGGGGAAATGGGTAACATTAGAGCAACATGTCTGCGTCACAAGTTATTTGGACATTGATGGAATGTCATTACGCATTGTGATGGCATGGCTTTTTATAACCATCCATTTGATTGTATCTGATAATCTACAGATGTATTAATCTAATTGAAAATGTAAAATAGTTCTGCACAAATAGAAAATCTTGAACCGTTCAAAATGGTTAAGACATGCATCACGATGGAACACATTTAAAAATTAAACAAACTAAATGTATATAAATGAACACTATGTTTCTGTATGTTATTACAACATTTATACTATGAAAACAATATTCCCCAATTGAAGACTATCTATTATCTATTTATTATCTATCTCATCATCATCTATTTATCTATTTATCTGCACCGCCAGACAGAGCCATCGACAAGAATATTAGTTTTAAACATGATTTTGTTCTGTTTACCGTATTATTTATGAGGATGAATTACATAACATGCCAATATAATTAGCCTACATAATATATTTGAGTGTTCTTTTTGCAAATATGTGCAATATGTCCTTAATTTGCCTTTACGTTAAAATCTTGTTTTTTATTGTTTGTATTTCTCTGCAGGCTGATTGTATGCATGGCTTTGTGACATCTTCATAATATTAATGAGAGGCAGTATTTCGATTTCGGTTACACAACGCTCTGCAGTTTCAGACGGATCTGGAGTTTCATCCATCTGCCGATGGTGTTGCCATTTCTCATTTCACCCGTTTTTGTGCGTACGCATGGGTCAGAGTTTCCGTGAAGGACTGCACATTTTCCCGTCAAGTTTGCTTTTTATAAATCCCAATTACTGCGTGGAGAGATGCGTACGTCTTCTTTTGTGCGTACGCCACCTTTATAAATGAGGCCCCAGATCACTCATGAATAAGACTTTTATTCTCAATGACTTTTTTACTACCAATGCTCTGGACTTTCTTTTGTTGACAGAAACCTGGCTGAAACCAAGTGACAACAATACTTTCTCTGAGCTCCTCCCCCTGGCTGTTCTTTCCTCAACTCCCCGCGAGTGTCAGGTCGAGGCGGTGGTCTGGCCACTCTCTTCAAGGATGACTGCAGATGCAGATTATTACCTGCATTCTGTTATAATAGTTTTGAACTTCAACTGTTTATGGCTGATCTAAATTATCCTGTGATGTGTGCAGTTATTTATCGCCCACCAAAACTCAACAAGGATTTTATACGCAAGTTTTTAGCTGATGTTGTTCCAAAATACAATAAACTCCTGGTTTGTCGGGACTTCAATATTCATGTGTGTTGACCCTCAAACCCATTTGCTAATGATTTAAAAAACCCTGTTGAACTCTTTTGGCCTTGATCAATGGGTAGATAGGCCGACACATCATCTTGGCCACACCTTGGATCTCATCATTTCTTATGGGCTTTCAGTTTCACTCAGAGATATAATGGAAGCTGGTATCTCAGATCACTATTCCATCAGGTTTGAGATCAGTCCTCCTCCTGCTAGTAAACCCGTCTCCTCAGAATCCAGGCCCCTCTGTATT
This sequence comes from Umbra pygmaea, assembly GCA_016801145.1. Taxonomy (NCBI): domain Eukaryota; kingdom Metazoa; phylum Chordata; class Actinopteri; order Esociformes; family Umbridae; genus Umbra; species Umbra pygmaea. The sequence goes on from JACXGM010001214.1 coordinate 51,043, forward strand.
ACCTCCACTTCAGCTGGAGAGTTTTCTTTTGGATTTGTGGGCTCTCAGTTTTATGCCATGAATGGTTTGGTCTTTCCTTCTTCCCTTGATATCAATCTCTCTGTGTTTCATTCCACAAGCACTGAAATTCTAGACTCTATTACCCCGCTTCGGACTAAATCTATTGACGCTTAGGCGGACCTCTGGTTAAAATACCCCAAAAGGGCCCATAGGCAACACTGCAGACAAGCCAAACGAAGATGGAAGGACAATTTACATGTATCACTGGGTTTATTAAGGGACAGTCTAGAAGGCCGCATACCAGAAGGCTGTGAAGGTGGTGAAAATGCACCATCTCACTTCTGTCATAGCTAGCAGTTGCCAAGAAGCAAGAGAGTTATTTAACACTATAAACTCTGTCATGAATCCATGCACCTCTGTTCCGACTGAGGTTTTAACCAGTACTTAAAGAGAAGTATCTCTGTTATTTTATCGACAAAGTAGCATCTGTCAGACAATACGCTAGTGTAAATTATAGTTATAATGTGTATGAACCTGCTGCTCCTGTGCACTCTGCTGTGTTTGATGAATTTAAGCCAGTTTCTCTGACACTGCTTACTGAGGTAGTGCAACTCATGAAACCTACCAACTGTCCCTCAGACATTATTCCCGCAAGGATGGTGAAGCAGGTTTTTAATAGCTCCATTGGATTTTTTTTAATTCTTTAGTTTAGGTTCTGTCTTTAGTTTAGGGTCAGGCCCATACTTAAGAAGCCTCCTCTTGACCCCACAGTTTGGACCAGTCTCTCATTTACCTTTTCTTTCAAAGGTTTTGGAAAAAGGAGTTTTCATGCCTTTTTGCTACAGAACTCTTTTTTTGTTAAAGAAAAATGTCAATCTGTTTTCAGATCACGTCATAGCACTGAGTCTGCACTGTTGAGTACACAATGATATTGCCTTGTCTGTAGATGTTGGGAATCCTGCTGTTTTAGTGCTTTTGGACCTCACAGCGGCTTTTGATAGGGTGAACCATGCAGTCGTCCTCTCTCGCCTTGATCATTGCGTAGGCATCTGAGGCTTGGCACTTCAATCTTCTCTGTCATGATTGGTGACTTCTCCTCATCAGTTGCTCCTCTCTCTTGTGGGGTACCCAGGGTTCAATTCTCTGCCCCATCCTGTTTTCCATATGGCTGCTTTAGCAATCCGTTGCGACGTGGTCGCGAAAGCATTTAGCCCCTCTGATGAAGGTAGCAACTAGTTATGTCACGTCTCTGTTCACAATATGGCAGTTGTTTTCCGAACACTACTAACATTTCGTTCTGCACATGCAGTAATTTTCCGGCCCTCTAGATGGCAGATGCAAAACACGATGAAGAAAATAAACAAGAGACTTTCTTAATAAAAGTACGACAGAACAGGTAGACACTGAGATATGAATTCCAATTTCTCTTAGGGACTGTTCGGTATTTTTGGAATGGACCACAGGAGGAAAATAGGGGAGGGATGTCTTTTTATTCTTTGTTGAAGGGAGGGTCACCCAACATTTTTTTGTCTGGGGGGGGTCACTCAACTTTTGAATGAATGAAAACAGCAAAATTTCAACGTGTATATTTTTCCATGTAGGTCTCAGTCTTTGCCGCCCATCGCTAGCAGATGGGTCTGACCCAACAGAAATCGCACCATCCCCCACCCAAATTGACGCTTGTCTGAGAAATTGAGTTTTGGATAATGTTCAGCTTTGGTAGCTTTACCTATATACAAAAATATACAATGCCTGAGAAAGCCTAGTGACAAGTCCATAGCAACCAGTTCATGTGTTGAATATGTTATTACCAGACACGTGCACAGATAGACCTCAGGGGGAGCTTAAGCCCCTGCCCTTTTCGACTCAAAAGTGCCCTCTTGGATGGAGATATATTTTTAAATAATATTTTCAATACTTTAATAACGATTGTATACTGGTCACATTCTCTGAAATGTAATTGTCGTATATTTATGGGCCCTCCTCCACCCCCTCTAAGAAATGGTTTGTTCCAACTTTACCTTCAGTCCAGGGAAGACAAACAGGATTCTCACACTGATACGATAAAATGCAAATTCATTATTTAAAAGTCATACAATGTGATATTCTGGATATTCTGGATTCCGGCTCTCACAGTTGAAGTGCCCTTATGATAAAAATTACAGACCTCTACATGCTTTGTAAGTAGGAAACCTGCAAAATCGGCAAAGTATCAAATACTTGTTCTCCCCACTGTATGTGACTTATTTACTCTTTATACTAAATGAACATATAGACACCAAATGCAAAAATTTCTATTACTTTCTATTAGGGATGCCCATATTGACCGTTTAACTGTTAACCGAAAGTAAAACATTTGACCGATTAATACTATCATTTAAACCAGGGGTGTCAAACCAGATCCACAAAGGGCCTAGTGTCTGCAGTTTTTCGCTTTTACCTTGTACCGGAATGATTGAATGTCACTAATTGGTTAGGATCTCGCCTCACCTGGCAGTCTACTTCTTAATTGGGCTCTAATTGAAAGGAAAGACCAAAAACCAGCATACACTCGGCCCTCCGTGGAACCGGTTTGACACCTGTGAGTTAAACGGTTAAGAAGTTTTTAAAAAATTTTTACGAATATATAGCCTATATTAGTTCAATCACGTGGCGAGTTGACACGCGCAACCAGAGCCTGGCGCTTCGTTTTGAAAGTTGGGGAGATATAGGTAATGAGGAGCGAAATATACCGGCTGCCTGTTTTGCGTCTGCAATGCGTTCTTCATTTAAAATGACAACCCTTGGACATTTATGATGACTGTGATATTAACTTGCGCTTTCATTTTTTCATGTACAGAAACGTATAATGTTATCGTATTGGGAAAAATATATTATTTTATCGGCTATAATTCATCATGCTCCTGATGTATTATAGCCGACAAAATAATGCTATCTTTAAAACAACACACACAGTGATTGACAACAAACTTTATTTTCGGAGAGGACCGTAATGGTAATTTCAATTAAATGGGTGCGTTCGGCAGATATTGTTATGTTAATATAACGCATAGCAAGCATTATCAACATTTTGTTTTGTGTTAATGAAATATAGCCCTTATTTGCAGTAGGCCTCCTGTAAGCAACAACCTTGGTCCAGATTGTCACAGACTGTTTTCATTCTATAATTTGACAACTCGGTAAACACTGCATCAAGGCTACTTTCCTTTGATTGAAAACAGAAAGTGATAACGTCTACGACAAATTTTCTGCGACAATATTTTGGTTGGTGTTGACTTTACGCCAGTGTAGTTTGGTGAAACCAAACATCGACACAGCTTTCGTATGAAACTAACTATTTTCATTGTATCGTTTAGTGTGGACTTTGCAAAGCTGGCGCACCCGGCAGCTTTTGTTGATCTGTTCTGTATGCTGTTTAGACATTAAAACAAATCCAAAAAAAAAGGTTTGTAAATTTAACGGGTTACAGACACTTGTCAATTACATTTTTTATTTAAAGCTAATTGAATCTCATAATCTTATCAGTTAACGGTTAATAATCGGTTAACGAGTTCCTGTTGTCGGTCAGGAAAATTACCCGAAATGAGCATCCCTACTTTGTATGTAAGTGTTCAAGTAATGACATCAATTGAATAAATAAATTAAGATCAATTGATTTAAGGGAATACACATATGCACAATGAAACAGTGGGCCTACACTGTAAATATAGATTTTCTATTGTTGTTCAATACATCAATTTTACTGATTTTCACACACTGGTCTGTAACATCAGTGACATTTTTGCAAGACGCTTTGATATTCCCTCAGTCAATTGACTGATTCCATTATATGAACTGTAACTCAGTAACTACTTTGAAATTGCTTTCCTAGTTTTGTTCAGTATAATTTTGGGCAAAATAGCTTGACATAGGTGATCAATTAATTAGAGACACAATGTAAAAACAATCTGGTATTGGAAGACGAGGACTGCAGGCACTGATCATAACTTAATAATAACATACTGTAATTCTAATAATATGAAAATATTTAAGATGAGGTCCCAGACAAATATAGGTTGGTAAACGCTTACAAGTCTGACTGCCGAACCACTGAGCAATCTGACCCCGTGTCACCTTTAGGCAGGGTTGCCAACTTTGGGAGTTTGGCTGGCGTGAGACTCGGTAAAATTTCAGTGCGCACGCCTAATTTTAGAAATGTCAGTCCTTGTTTACTTAGTATAAACCGATTTATGCAAAAACAACAGCTAATAGAATGGAAACGCTTATTTTTTAATTCTGAAAGCGTCAGAGTCACGCCAGATGCGTGAGAGTTGGCAACCCTGGCAGTGTGCTCCGACTCCCAACCATGTTCCGAATCTAACACTCTGAACTTTTCACACGCAACTGACGTACAGGTGCAAGGTTTTCAGCCAATCAACAATCAGAGAATCATGCAGTGAGAACGTTTTAGGCAGATGTTACAGCTGTGGGACTACTCTCCTGTCATTAATACGCTGAGGTCTAGTCATCAACAGAATATTAACGGATTAAAAGGGGAGAAAATTTTATTTTGGCGTGAGATTTGTTGCGTGTGCGTGAGAGCGTGAGATTGATGCTGAAAGCGGGAGTGTCACGCCAGATGCGTGAGAGTTGGCAACCCTGCCTTTAGGCAGTTTGTCTATTCTAGCCTACTCATAAGTGATTGGTCTGATCAACTATACACAGCCTGACTGAATTATATTACTTCAATGAACTTGATGAAAAACATGCTTTTTTAAAGGAATTGTGTGTTACAGGAGACTGAACTAGGTCCAAGTTCAGAACATATTGTGTGATTATAAATGGTTTTGTGGGGTTAGGGTTTTTGCAACATTGGGAAATAATTGACACTTGGAATGGGTGTGTGTGTGTGTGCATGTGTGTGCGTGTGTGTGTGTGTGTGTATGTGTGTGTGTGTGTGTGTGTGTGTGTGTGTGTGTGTGTGTGTCTGTCTATGCATGCGTGTGTGTGTGTCTGTCTATGCATGCATGTGCAAAATGTCTGTGCACGGCCCTGGTTATTACCCAGTGTGCTTTGTTGAATGGTCTCAATGCTTAATGGTCTTATTTCATGTGAATACTAGTTTACTAGAGGAGTAACTTAGTATTTGAAGTAATGCAATAATGCAGGAAGTGTGCATTTAGTTTCCATGCTTATTGTGTTTCCACAACAATGTTAGTGAGTAAGTCTACTGAAATTGCTACCATCTTGGTGCAGTGTGATGTGTAAGATGAGATAGCAAAGTTTAAGTCATGATTGTAAAAAACTGTGGCTATATGTACATCTTTGCCAATCGCAAACCAGTACAGAAGGCATCAATAAATTGTTGGGGGGGGGTCATGCCTCTTTACCCAATCATTTTGGAGCATCATAGACAAATGTATTGCTGGCAAAGGAAGGGTCATGTCTATTTTAACTAAAGATCCCAAAACTCCTCCGGTAGCCCCTTAAAGGTTCATTGTGTAGTTTTTAGTGACATATGGGGCCCTATTTTAACGATCTGAAACGCAAGTATCAAACGCGAAACGCAAGTTACATTGTGGGAGGGTCCCGGGCGCTGTTGCTATTTTACCGGCGGGATAAATGATTCTTGCGCCCGACGCATATCTAAAATGGGTAGGTCTAAAGTAGCTTCATTAGTCATAGGTGTGGTTTGAGTGTAACGTGCAATAAACCAATCAGATCGTCATTTCACATTCCCTTTAAGAGCAGGCGCGCTTGTTCCATGGCGGATTGCTATTATAACGGCTATTTTCTATTGATTTTTCTTTTTTCAAAATGTAAATAAAGAAATGTCACAAAACATAGCCTACTTTCCGATGTTTTGGACTCACTCTCACTGAATCACGAGGTTATGAATGCATGGTAATATTTTTGCAATGTAGAACATTAGACCGAGATTACTCTTCAGTCAAATAAGCTTTCCAATCCCGTTCTGCATTTCTGGGCATTTAAGTGGCTGGCATTTCAACATCACGTCTCCTGAAGTCCTCTAATATTTCCTAATTAATGTCATCAACACATCCATGATTCATGGAAATGTTGCGTAAAATACAACAAGCCACAAAGAATGCTACGACTTGAGTAGTGTACCTGTTCTATCCAAACACCTGACGCGCATTTTCAGTGTTCCAAATGTTCGTTCAATTAGGCTACACTGCGTGTTTGTGTGTGTTTTTTTTACATTTTTATTTACTTTTATTTATTTTTTTTGGGGGGAAAGGTCAGCTTCAGTATTTGACAACATGGTTGTCATTGTTCTATATTGTGCATCATTTCCAATCCCACTTTGTTTTTTTTTGTTTTTTATTATTATTATTATTGCCCCTACACTCCACACCCATCCCAACCCTTACCTACCGTGACCAAATGTTGAGACCAATTACCTATGCCATTTTAATATTATCTCTAGCTTATACAATTTGTGTTATTTACAATATTTACAAATCTTGTGCGTTTTACATATTCCAGTTTCATTTGCTCCACACCTCATCCACACCC
>JACXGM010001215.1:0-46444 GCA_016801145.1 Umbra pygmaea
CTGTTCCCAGAGTGCTGTATCAAGGCACCTCAGTGGGAAGTCTGTGGGAAGGAAAAAGTGTGGCAAAAAACGCTGCACAACGACAAGAGGTGACTGGACCCTGAGGAAGATTGTGGAGAAGGACCGATTCCAGACCTTGGATGACCTGCGGAAGCAGTGGACTGAGTCTGGAGTACAAACATCCAGAGCCACCGTGCACTGGCGTGTGCAGGAAATGGGCTACAGGTGCCGCATTCTCCAGGTCAAGCCACTTTTGAACCAGAAACAGCAGCAGAAGCGCCTGACCTGGGCTACAGAGAAGCAGCACAACAAAACAACAACAAATTTTGCATGTCATTCAGAAATCAAGGTGCCAGAGTCTGGAGGAAGACTGGGGAAAAGGAAATGCCAAAATGCCTGAAGTCCAGTGTCAAGTATCCACAGTCAGTGATGGTCTGGGGTGCCATGTCAGCTGCTGGTGTTGGTCCACTGTGTTTTATCAAGGGCAGGGTCAATGCAGCTAGCTATCAGAAGATTTTGGAGCATTTCATGCTTCCATCTGCTAAAAAGCTTCATGGAGATGAAGATTTCATTTTTCAGCACGACCTGGCACCTGCTAACAGTGCCAAAATCACTGGTAAATGGTTTACTGACCATGGAATTACTGTGCTCAATTGGCCTGCCAACTCTCCTGACCTGAACCCCATAGAGAATCTGTGGGATATTGTGAAGAGGAAGTTGAGAGACGCAAGACCCAACCCTCTGGATGAGCTTAAGGCCGCTATCGAACCGTCCTGGGCCTCCATCACACCTCAGCAGTGCCACAGGCTGATTGCCTCCATGCCACGCCGCATCCTTTTCTGCAAAAGGATTTCCGACCAAGTATTGAGTGCATAACTGAACATAATTATTTGAAGGTTGACTTTTTCATTTTTTTTGTATTACAAACACTTACTTTATTGGTCAGATGAAATATGCTAATTCTTTCAGATAGGAATTTTGGGTTTTCATGAGCTGTATGCCAAAATCATCAGTATTAAAACAATAAATGACCTGAAACATTTCAGTTGGTGTGCAATGAATCTAAAATATATGAAAGTTTAATTTTTATCATTACATTATGGAAAATAATGAACTTATGCTAATTTCTTGAGAAGGACCTATATATAAGCTGGTGAAATTTGTTTCTAGATTGGGCAGCAGTGCTTTACCAGGCGAAGACATTATGACAACCGAAGCCTGCCGGGCTGTTTGGGGCTGTTTGGGGCTGATCAGCACTGTGTTTCAGTGGCTCATATAACACAGGCCCTGCCAGGGGCCCTCAGAGGCAATGAGTGGAGACACATGATGGAGTCAGAACTCTGAGGATGTGAGCCTAACTCTGAGCTCCTAGGATGACTAACTGATGTAACGTGACAGGCTAAACAGCAACATAGAACTAAAGGCTCAAAGATACGGGGGGGGGGAGGAGAGAGGGGAGGGTCGAGGGAATGGTAGAGATAAGAGGGAAGAAAGGTTGGAGTAAATAGGAACAGAAAAACCTACCACTAGCATGAACGTGTAGAGACTTTAGGGTCAAAATGAATTCCAATTTGAAATTCTGTTTTCCCTAACCTCTGTCAATAATCCTAATATTCCGAGCATGTATTCTAAATCTAACTCCTTGATCTAAGCCTAACAAATTTGCTATGGGTTACAATACCTTTGAGGACTTCTGGTTGTACACATGCAACACTCTTTTGCTCTAATTATGTGCTGTCAGCATCAGGTAGAATAAGCTTATGTCTGTCTGTTATATGAGATTTTAGCTCAGGCAGCCGCACTAATTCCCTCTAGTCCCACCATACCAGAGAGAACTCAGCTGTCTATCATTAGATGTTTAACTAAATTCCTCATTTTACACAACGAACTGGAAGACTTTCTCGACAGTTATTTTTTTTAACGGCAGCCACAGGAAATTATCTTCTGACAAAAACAGTCAGACTTCACTGCTGCTAGCGCGCTCTAGTGGATGGTTCGTGACCTGCATATAGAAATTCTCCCCAGTCAGAGAAGCAGCTCTGTGAAGAATCATGCATGATGTATTCAAATCACATCCAGCAGCTGACAAGCGTAAACATATGTTTTTTCTTGAAATGGAATGTCAAAAGTTATTGTTCAATACGCAGGTCGATTTGGAAAGCTATAACATGCCTTTTTCTCAACTTTGTTGTCATATATAACATTCCAATACATGTAACGTCAGAAACCGAATAGGCTACAAAAACGGGAAATAGCCTACATAAAACCACAAAATATGTATACACCTATTTCAATTCACGGGGTAGTCCATAGATTGGACTTTCAAATAATGTCATTTTTAATGCAGTCTTTTAAAAAGTACCGGTAATTTTCAAATAATAACAATGAATCGCTATTTGCATCGCTATTTTCTAGAAATAGTCCTCTGTTCTCTGTCTGAGTATCTTATAGAACCTAATTTTAAGTTTTATGTTTAATTCGCTCTGGATAAAACAGTATGCACACAGGCTATACTCCACCAGATTATGTGAATACGTGAAGTTTATTTTATAGGATCCTGTTTAATCCTCAATGTCCCGCCCCGCTGCTCTCTTTTTTTCACCGCGCGCTAGAGAAATGTGCATAACGGCCGTCTCCGGTTCTTGTCGACCACGCAACTAGAGTTTAGTTTAACGGGATCTCAGCTGTGGACTCGTTATTATTAAAATTAATATTTCATTAATTTTTGATTACCAGCGTTGTTATTGGAATTTTAAAACGTATCCATAGAAATTCTCAAGTAGTTGCATGTTTTTCATGCATTGGTTTACAGAAGCTTATACAGCGTGGATGAAAATGAAGTTGCGGGTACCTGTCCTTCTTTTGGCGATGTTTGCACTTTGCTTCGGCACAATCCCGGGTAAGTACGCTACAGAAACTGGAATTGCTGGCTTGTACAATATAATAACATGATCAGTACTAAAAGTGTTGTGTTTGCGAGCAATAGCGATTAATTAAGTGCAGCACAGTCTGCCCACAGAAAAAAAGGTTCCTCCATTGAAGTCGGTGGAAAAAATGAAACATGTGGACTGACCGTGAAGTTACACAGTAAAAACGTTGGTGTTAAATCAACACCCCAAGTGTTAAATTAACACTCTTCAGTGTATAGCCTATATTGCTGTGTAGACTATATGACCTTTCACATTCAACTCACATTAAATCTGACAAACTGGGAGAGTTATCTGCAGTCAGCGATTGTGTATTCGGGGAAAATATTGAAAATATGGAAGAAGCACGGTCTGGGTATTTTTCTGCTGACCAACTGACCCCATCCAGACGCGGTATCGGGTGACCGTTTCTGTCCCAATCGTTCTCTTTCGTAAACTAAAACGGCCCTCTGGTGAATTGCTGAAGGACGTTAGTTCTTTGGCAGAAACACCTCAAGGCTGTTTTTTAACGACTGGTCAAATTGAATGTGAAGGTGAAGACAAGAAAAGTTGCGTTTGGATTTCTGGAAGGAGAACCTATTCGAGCGGTCAGATGTGGAGCCAAAGAGCACACATAATGCAAGGGAGGCAAAAACCGGCCACAAAATGATTAGTTTGTCATAACTTTTCTGAAAACTTTCAGTTTTGTAACTGTCTTGTATAACAGCAATTCAGCAGCTGTATATCTATTGTATTACTGTGATTCAGCAGCTGTATATTGTAGGCTATCACTGTAATTCTACAGCTGTTGGCAATATAGTAACTCAGATGAGTTGCCTAGTGATAGACTGCAAGCACTCTCATGTTACAGCATCCATGTTCACTACAACTCCTAGATTTGTGTCATTGGGTTTCCCGCCGTAAGCAATGTCAGCGTCCCCCTTTACAACACGACACATTTAGCTTGGGGTGCTTTAATTGTAAATTATTTTGTCATTAACGTTGAGTTGGCGATGTGATTTGTTTCTTATTAATGGGCATGATATTTGCTTACTTTGTTCTCTAATCCAATATGAACCTCCTTCCCTCCAGCCCCAGGTGAGTTTGTGTCACTGGCTGAGATGGAGGATCTTCTTTTGAGGAACCTCTTCCAGGGGTACCAGCGATGGGTGCGGCCCATCCAGCAGGCCAACGACACGGTTACGGTACGCTTTGGACTGAAGATCTCACAGCTGGTGGATGTGGTGAGGATTAAGGCACACACACCCACACCACATGAATTCCTGTATAGACGACAGTGAAAGACGTAAATGAGCATCTGTGAATGGGAATTGTTTAACGGGTGTTTCCTGGATTCACCAGGCTTCAGCCACACCCTCAAGAGGCTTAGGTGCCAAAGGTAACTGAGGTTGTGACTTGATGGTTTGCCAACCAGTGTGAGAAAACAAAGCAGGAAATGACCTGGTGTAGAGGCTTAGGCGCCAAAGGTTGATGTCATGAGACAGGGCCGTAGATACTGATGACAGGATGGGGTAAGGGGATGGATGAGAAGGTAAATAACAAAATGATTGATGAAAAACTGTCCAGGTGTGGTTCTGTGAAGCTGTGATGCACATGTGCTGCCACTGCATTAGCTTGGATCCGGCTCACTGATCTTTCATAGGAAAAAAATTGATGTACTCTATATGTTTCAAAACATCTTGTCTGAGTTTCTTGTGCCATATGTGTTTCTTACGGCTGAGTTTTAATTCATACTCTGTATCTGCATCGCTGAAAGCACTTTTGAAGCATACCGCTGAAACACAGTGAAAACGGGCCACTCATCTGAGCTGTCCAAGGTCCTGAAATAGATCTGTTGACATCAGTGCAACTTCTATCTAGGTTTTTCTCTCCATTTAGAAAACTCAGAGAACACGCCTTTCTCTAAGAGAGGTTTCATTTTTTTGGGGGGGGGGTGTCTGTCAGAGAACACAGTCATTTGAAAGCGCAGGCCCATTTATGGTGTTAAATATTAACGTTGTCAACAGATGCACCAGGCTATTCATTCAACCAGGCTACTGGAAATGGAGATGGAAATCAGAGCAAGATGGAGAGGAAAACAATATGGAAATGGACAGAGACTCTCAACTGTTGTGTTTTGTGAAGTAATGTTTGCAATTTTAATACTTTCTGGTCCTTCTAACACTAACTTAATAGTCTATGACCTGGTTTGTGGCTTTCTACCTACTGTAGCTCTCTTGCACTGTAAATTGCACTGTAAATTGCTCTGGATTTAAGAGACTGCTATCTAGTGCAATCTCTAAGGACATGGAGCTGTAACATGGTGGGTATTCGACTCCTCTGGGATTAGTACTAGAAGTAAGCAAGTGTGCTAATTTAGGCCCTGTACATAAGTGTTCTACTTTAGGTCCTGTACATAAGTGTGCTACTTTAGGCCCTGTACATAAGTGTGCTACTTTAGGGTGCTGTACATAAGAGCATCTGCTAGTTGTAAATGACTGAGAGGTCTTGCCTCAGATTGAACATGTTTCCAGGCATCTGTTCTGTTTTGGGTTTCAGTTCACAATTACAGTAAGTGATTGCTAAAACGGAGTCGAGCTGCTTATAACATACACCTCAATGTGATTGCTGAAACTGAGCTGAGCTGCTTATAACATACACCTCAATGTGATTGCTGAAACTGAGCTGAGCTGCTTATAACATACACCTCAATGTGATTGCTGAAACTGAGCCGAGCTGCTTATAACATACACCTCAATGTGATTGCTGAAACTGAGCTGAGCTGCTTATAACATACACCTCAATGTGATTGCTGAAACTGAGCCGAGCTGCTTATAACATACACCTCAATGTGATTGCTGAAACTGAGCCCAGCTGCTTAAAACACACACCTCAATGTGATTGCTGAAACTGAGCCCAGCTGCTTATAAACATAAACTTCTGGTCCACACTGCCTCTCTGCAGTTGTACCTCCTTCAGTGGGATAATTTATTCTTCTTAATTGAATATTACCATATTATTGTGTATGTCCTGCGCATACTGTAATGGAATACAGCCCTCCTCATGTAATACTATACTGTATATATGCATGTGTAACTGTATATTTACCAACATAAATGCAGTCATGATAACTTGTAAACAGGAAGGGGAACAGACAGCAACATTGGATTTAATTTAAAGTAGATAACTAACTAGAATTTCCATCAGTTTGGCCTCCAAACTGGATGCCTCACGTCCTGTGTTCCACCCTACATGACCTCTCTTTCTTTCCTTCTATTTCTATTTTTTATCCTCATTTTCCTCCCCTCCCAATTCCCACTAACCTGTCTTGTCGGCAGCTCCGCAACTCCTTGGCCAGATGTGTGGGATGACGAGAGCCAGCCACATGTCACCCAGCCGCCAATTATGTAATTTAATTAATTATAAATTTTCACACTGCTCATCCAACACGGAAACCTTTAGTCAGATCATGTACGAGATGATTACGTTCACCAACTATACTTCCGCAATTGAATTTACAGGCGTCCCGTCTGAACACAAGGAGTTGCTGGAGAGCGACGTGGCAGGATAGATAATCTGACTTATCTAACACAAACTCCGGGCAGCGCTATGCCAATTTGTGCTTCCTTGAGTCGTGCAGGAGGTCTGGGGCAAGTCAGAGAATGCGTAGACTGTCTTGCAAAGCAGCGACTTATCCCACTATGCCAAGTGTACCACCCTATTTCTCACTTTCTATCACCATCTCTATATTTTATATTCTCTCTTTCTATTAACAGGATGAGAAGAACCAGCTAATGACCACTAATGTCTGGCTGTGGCAGGTACGTTTTAGTGATAGTATTAATTTAAAAGGAGTTGGTTTATGGAAAACATTGTTAGTGTTCATTTAGGGTTTATTTAGGAAGGATAGGTTTATGGATAATATTAGGAGGGTTAGGGTTAATGTTTGGAGGGTTAGGTTTATGGATAATATTAGGAGGGTTAGTGTTAGTGTTACTTTTAGGAGGGTTAGTTTTTTATATATTTTTTATTTCACCTTTATTTAATCAGGTAATCAGATGGAGAGCAACTTCTCATATTTGCCATCAAAACCAAAGAGTTTTTGGTTAGAGAGACACAAAGTGCAAGGCAACAAATAGTTACACATGAAGTTACTCAAAGTACAAATATTCAATTACAAATGTATACAGTATAGGGAGTAAAAATACTGTACAGTCAGTGCAAATATGGTCTAAAATAGAAAAGTAGATTATTTTGAAGGTAAACTGGCAGTGCATAATATAACTAGATAAGGTAACAGAATGAGCATGGCTAATAAGAGTTAGGAATGGAGTCAACACGTACAATGGACCGACAGTAGATCTGAAAGTATTACTTTAAAGGTAGTCAGGGGAACGGTGGACTTGAGTTTCAGGGATTATTGTAGTTTGTTCCAATAATGTATTATTAATAATATAAAATAATTACCAGCGGAGAACTGGAAGGAGTGATGTCCAAAGGAGGTACAGGCTTTTGTGGCAACCAGAGAGATATACTTGCTTGAGCACAGGTTAAAAGTGGGTGATGTTCTAGAAATGATTGAGCTTAGGTAAGGTGGGGTTTTGCAAAGTAAGGTCTTGTATGGTTAACAATAGGAGGGTTAGGGTTAGGGTATATCTAGAAGGTTAGATTTTATGGATAACATTTAATGTTCAATGAAAACTACGGTTGCAAAATCCTCTAGAAAATAGTCAAATAGAAAAAAAAGAATGCTCCTAAACGGATATCTGGAAAGCCAGGCAATGTTTTGAAAGATCGTAGAATTTTGCAGATTAAATTAAATATTTTTTGTGTCATAAAAAGTGGATAGCAATTAACTATATGTTTTTCTTTAAAAGGAGTGAATAGATGATGAAATGTTTTTCCTTCAACAGGAGTGGACAGATTATAAACTACGCTGGAACCCTGAGGACTATGGTGGGATCACATCAATTAGAGTACCATCGGAGACTATCTGGCTTCCTGACATCGTACTCTATGAGAAGTAAGAGCTATATGTGACATCATTTAACATAACCACTTCAGACAATGTGACATCATCCTAATATCAACCATATCCCCTTTTCACACTAACGGATCCTTTAAAAAAAAAATTATTCACATTCTAACAAATCCCAAATCTTACCCTGGACCCAATCCTACCCCTTGACCCCTCTCCTCCCCCAGTGCAGACGGGCGTTTTGAGGGCTCCTTGATGACCAAAGCCATCATTAGGTCCAACGGTCGGATCACTTGGACCCCTCCAGCCAGCTACAAGTCAGCCTGCACCATGGACGTCACCTTCTTCCCGTTCGACAGACAGAACTGCTCCATGAAGTTTGGCTCTTGGACCTACGACGGCAATATGGTGGACATGATCCTAACGGACGACTACGTGGACAGGAAGGACTTCTTCGACAATGGGGAGTGGGAGATCCTGAATGCAACGGGCACTCGGGGAAACCGGAGAGACGGGATGTACTCCTTCCCTTTCATCACATACTCATTCATTCTGAAACGCCTCCCTCTGTTTTACACACTTTTCCTCATCATCCCATGCCTCGGCCTGTCCTTCCTCACAGTTCTGGTGTTCTATCTTCCGTCCGATGAAGGCGAGAAGCTGTCCCTGTCCACCTCCGTCCTGGTGTCACTCACTGTCTTCCTCCTAGTCATAGAAGAGATCATTCCGTCATCCTCCAAGGTCATCCCTCTCATCGGGGAGTACCTGCTCTTCATCATGATCTTCGTCACCCTGTCAATCATCGTCACAGTGTTTGTCATCAATGTGCACCACCGCTCCTCAACCACCTACCACCCCATGGCCCCCTGGGTGCGCGCCCTCTTTCTGCAGAAGCTTCCCAGAATGCTGTGCATGAGGGGCCACAACGACCGCTACCATTACCCAGAGCTGGCGCCTGACAGCCCTGAGCTGAAGCCCCGATCAGAGTGGAGGAGACGGGGGCAGAGGGGGAGCACTGGCGCTCGTGGGCAGAGTCTTCCGGAGGGGAAGGAAGATGAGACCCAGGCCTGGCTCACCATGCTGGAGAGAGCCACCCTCTCAGTGCGCTACATCAGTCGACACATACGCAAGGAACACTTCATCAGAGAGGTGCGTCGCAGTGCTAGGCGCATTTAATTGTACTTAGAACAAGAGGTGAGAAAATCAAATCAAAATCCAAGAAACATAAAAGTAATGTTAGCCCTCTGTGATCCGAACCCACATAGAATGAAAAAGAAAATGATTTGGTCTCAAAACAATATAAATAAATGTAGACAAATAAAATGCTAAAACAAAAGTCAAATACCAGTGGACCTAAGATAGATTATGCCAAAAATGATATGACAAAGATATATAGCATTAAATAAATAAATTAGATGCATGACGCAAACGATCCATAAGTTAAGGCTAAATAGATGGTAAAAACTGTTCACGGTTCCTTAGGCACTCACTTTTAGTCGTGGCTCTATCTACCTCTAACATACACTGTTACTTCCTCTAGTTGAGGCCTTCACTTCCCCCAGAAGTCTAAAGATGAGAGACTTACAAAACTGTTATGCTTACTTATAAACTAGTTGTTTCGAATCCTAAATGCTGATTGGCTGATATACATATATATAGTAAGTATGCAATAAGGCACGGGAGGGTGTGGTATATGGCCAAAATACCATGACAAAGAGCTTTTTTTGGCACAATGTGGACTTATAAACCATTTGTCAACAAAATTTGAGCAGTAAAAATTGATTTTACCTGTGGTATATGGTCTCATATACAATGCCTATCAGCCAATCAGCAGTCAAACCATCCAGTTTATAAGAGACCGTCTATAACGGATATGACATCACATGCAGTTCACCATGCCTAAGCGCTGTGTCCAGTTACTTCGCAATGTGGTGTGCCTAAAAATGGCCTTTGCGGTGGTACAGTGGTCATTTCACCACACCGCCTTGTGCCTTATTGCTTCCTTAGACCAAATGCTATAATGCACATGACATGTAGTGTTATGCAATGAGAAGTTCTGACTACGACAGCACGTTATGCTCATGCATTTTTCTTTGTTTTCCAGGTGGTTCAGGACTGGAAGTTTGTGGCTCAAGTTCTGGACAGGATCTTCCTGTGGCTTTTCCTCAGTGTGTCCATCCTGGGAACCATCCTGATCTTCACCCCTGCCCTTCACATATTCCTTACTACCCCTCCTCAGTCTGGACCCAGCACCCCCCTTTAACATCACCCCCGTCCCAGGCCAATAGATCCTACCAACACCTGACTCTAATGTAGATCTGTAGATTCCTGTCTTTAAGAGCATATCAGCCAACTGGTTGTGAGAAGACTCAGCACAGCCAACGCCTCACCTAGTAATTAGCTAACTAGAGCACTAATGCCAATAGAGCCTTTAAGCACATCTCCATGTTACATTGTTCACACTGTAATCAAAAGATAATGTTTATTAGAGCGTTCAGTTTGTCTTAAAACCTCAATAGTTTGCACATTATTGTGGGATTCAATTCCAATGTTGACTGAAATATTTTAAATGAGTGCAACATTTACAGTATTTTCTCTATGTAGGAACCACATATTTAAAACAGTAAAAACCTTGGTGTTAAATCAACACCCTAAGTGTTAAATTAACACGATTCAGTGTGTGTATATAGGTCCAATGGACCTATATAATCACAGAGTGTTAATTTAACACTGACGTTTTTACTGTGTACTGTCTGACTCATCTTGTAGTTATTCTCCACTAAATCGTTACTGCCAGAGTTCTTACCTTGTCACTGTAGTATTATGGCCTGTTAACTAAATGTGTATGTTAGTGGAAGGATGAATACATGTCACTATGATTGATTTGGGAGTTCCGTTCATTTGCTTCGATTTGTTTGCTTCTGAATGTTTTCTGTTTGATTGGCTTCTGTTTTTTCTGATCTGTTTCCATCTGTTCATTTAGACCTTGTTTGATTCAAATTGATTTGTGTGAGTCAGTTTCTTAAGTCTATTGTGACACACTAATATTACACACTGGTTGGATACTTTATTAAGTACCTATAATCGTTATTATTCAGGTACAAATCTTATTGCTTTCACCCTGATGAAGTAATTCATGAAATTGACTGTTAATAAGGGTGTAAATTAAACTCAATCTACCATCATTTTGAAATGTACATCAAATCATATTAAAAATATTTTGAATAATCGAAAGTGGATATTTTGTTATGCATTTCCTGGTTGTAGAAGTGGCCTTGTCAAGCCAAAACACTCCCCCATTGTGTACTGTGTCATTTATATGCTGATTTGTGTCTCATGACATCGATGCCCCTCAAGTTCAACTTTGAAAATGTCATGCCGGAGGTATGAAAGTTATTCTCATTATTTAGTATCCACATATTTAAAAAATATTACACACCCAGCAGATAATAGGTTTAAAATGTTATTGGTAAAAACAAAACCCTCACTGTATCCTTAAACGGAAATAATGAAAAAATTATATATCTTGTGTATGCTCTTAAATTGCTTCAAGATGTTATTTAACATTCTCTTTCATTGGACAGCTCTCTCACTCGGGGAGAGCAGGGTCGAGCTAGTGCTAATGTGCTAAATAGAACTTTCTGAAATAACAAGTATTTCATATTCATGAAAAATAAATGTTTTTTCACCCCAAAAAAACACAAAACATGCAAATACCAAATGCATTTGATACACAACATATACATTATATATTTTATATTCAAATTTTGAAAAAAACAGACGACTTCTAAATTTATACTTACAATATCTTTACACAAGCACCAGCATTCTATCAATGATATATTCTTATTCTGATATTCTCCCCTGATTGAGAATATGTCATTGAAAAAGTGTTGGTTTGTTGTTCTTAGGAAACTATTGAAGTATAATTGTCGAAGAACATTCTGATTTAAATGCACCCGGCAACAGCATTACAGTTATCAAGCATGGAGCAGGCTTGTCCTCAAAGTTGGCATTAATGTCAGAAAAGATAAGCTTGAAACTGATATTTATCATATAAAATGTATATCAGCATCAGAATGAGATTTATTGCCAAGTAAGTTTTAACAAACAAGGAATTTTCATAGTCAGTATGTTTTGTACCAAAAGCAATTGGGCATTTCATAACTTATGTTGTCATCAGTGTTGGGTAAAGTAGCTTGTACAGTTACATTCCAGTTACTTGCTGAGTTCACAAGTTTTGGGAAGTCCCTAATTAAGACAAAATGATCAGGTAAATGGAGTTCATATCTTACTGGTGACCATGATTAATATTAACTTTACTCTTTCTATTTGTTTTATAGGTTACTTTAAACATATGAACTCCATTTACCTGATCATTTTGTCTTAATTAGGGACTTCCCAAAACTTGTGAACTCAACATGTAACTGGAATGTAACTGAAAGTGAATTAGTGTGGACAGATCCATATAATGCGCTAGCTCATCCCTGCGTTCCTTGTGTGAGAGAGCTGCCCGATGTCATTCAAAGAATAACATTTCGACCGATTTATGAACATAGACAAATAATAGATTTCTATCATTGTTCCTCTTTAAGCATGATTGTTTTAACTGTATCATTATTTTTCTTCCATTAGGTGGCAACGTTGGTATGAAAATGATTTTGAAGACGTCTCCTACACCTTATTTATTACTACGAGTCTTTAGACCTATTGGAGGTATGTACTGTATTTTTGTTGCCTTTAAAACCTCGAAAATGTCCTTGCAACAAAATTATAACCTATTTTCACATGGATATCTGTCATGTCTACAATTGACATCCAAAAACCTATTTGTCTCTCACTCCTACTTCCCAATTTATCTCTATCTCTCTAAAGTTTATTGGGGTGTACTTGGGCTCAGAGGGCTGGGTTAAGAACTAAGGGACGTTTCACAAGCATTGGTGCCACAGCTGACAAGGTAGAAGTGGCTACTCCCCTTAGTGTCATACAGAGAGAGGGTGTGAATCATTTACAACATTATGGCTCCTCCCCCTAGTGTCATATAGAGGGAGGGTGCTGATCATTAACAACGTGGTGGCTCCTCCCCCTAGTGTCATACAGAGGGAGGGTGCTTATCATTAACAACGTGGTGGCTCCTCCCCCTAGTGTCATACAGAGGGAGGGTGCTTATCATTAACAACGTGGTGGCTCCTCCCCCTAGTGTCATATAGAAGGAGGGTGCTAATCATTAACAACCTGGTGACTCCTCCCCCTAGTGTCATATAGAAGGAGGGTGCTAATCATTAACAATGTGGTGACTCCTCCCCCTAGTTTCATGCAAAGGGAGGTGCTGATCATTAACAATGTGGTGGCTCCTCCCCCTAGTTTCATACAAAGGGAGGTGCTGATCATTAACAACCTGGTGACATCTTCTTAATAGCATAAACTGGCTGTGCTAAACCCTTTAGTGGTTTGCCGGCTGACCTACAGAGGAGACAGCTGGACTTCTTCTGATCAGGTCATCATTGGCTGAGGGCAACAGTGGTGTTTTTATCGGTCCAGGAGGGGGATCATGTCCTGGTGGACCTGGAAAGCACGGTTGCATTGTTGATGTATAGGGACATTTTATCTTGCAAAAATCTAAATGTCTTTTTTTCCCTTTCAGTGGGTGTGAGTGGTCAAACCTTTCTCAGGCACTTCATAATAACTTCATATTGTGAAGATAAGTTGTCTCCTTGGCCTATTGTATATCAAAGGCTGTTGGTGTAAATCAACATTGCCTCAGAAAGAGGTGTGTGCCCATCCAGGTGTGGTTCAGGCTTCTCAGATTTGGGGTATCACTGAAGGGTGTACCCAGGTTCTATGTGTCTATGTTAGTGTGTAATCAGAGCTCAGGTGCATAATTAGACTGTGTGAGAGTGTGTGTGTGCGTGTGCGTGCGCGTGCGTGTGTGTGTGTGTGTGTGTGTGTGTGTAAGCAGGGGCACTGCCAGGAATTTGGGGCCCCATGACAAAATGTGCACAGCTGTCCTATCCACAGCTGTTGTAATTTTTACCTGTTTTTTGGGGCCCCTGTCAGTCATGGGCCCTTGGAACTGTCCTAACTTCCCCCCTATATGCGCCCCTGTGTGTAGATATGCTTTTCATGTTTAGAATAAGGAACAATCAGTTCACTTGATCAACCTGGTGGTATAGTCGTTCAGTGTCTCGGCTGTGACATTTGAGCGTGCTATCTCTAAGCTCCTCTCCAGGTAACTCTCCAGGTAAGCCGCCACCCATCTCAAGTGACAAATCAACTGGTCTCAACTGACATTGAATGACTTTTTACCTACTGTATATTGCTCTAGATAAGAGTGTCAGCTAATTGGCTAAATCTAAATGTAGGATATAAATTCTAACAAATTCTATAAATAAATTGACTCATATCATTCAATCATTGCAATGCAGAAGACACTGCCACTTTACTCCTTCCCCTTTTCTGACACCCAGGTGACAACACAGGTTTTCACCACCTAGACCCCAGTGGAAGAGTAGCTTCCTCTCAGCCCAGGCAAAGCTCCATCCTGGCACCATAATGGTGGAACAATCTTACCACTTTAAACTGCAGTCTTTGTCCATTTTCTGAACATTAATGTAAGCCTATCTTTTTAAACAGGATCTTAAAAATTTCCACAACTCACATTGCTGCATGTCCTACTAACTACTAACTAATGCTGGCACGTATTCTACCGAGCACTAACTTCTTAGTTTTTTTATAAATTGTGCTTCCTATTACTTGTGTGGTTGAAGAATGCACTGGAAGTCACAACAGCATCTGCTAAATGACTTAATTTTAAAAGAAAAATGTATGTTTATTATTCATCTCTATACTTTAGGACTGTATGTGTTTTCTTGTCTTTTGCAGAGCTTTGTTAGTTGAATATATTCCCATTGCAAATGTTATTGAAAAACTATCTTTAATATGAATGAAATCTGAATCGAAGTCTTTCCAATAACTTTTGTCAGTGGCCCTAAGAGAATAAGCAGCCCAGATAATCCTTGTAACATAGATCTAATCTGTAATATTGTTACAAGAGAATGATTAGCTATTCTGTGGATTTTATATTTAGTGGTAAGGAATACGTGCATGTGTCAGTCTGTAAAGTGATCTGGACAGATTCACTTTCTCCTTTCTGTTTGCTAGGTCGAGGTGCTTGATGTCTAGAGTGACTCCCTTGAGAATGTTTTGTGTACAATTAGAAGCCCTTTATTGGCCAGTACACATATGTGTCTGTGGGAAACCGCTGTCCCATTTCCCATCACAGCCTTGATCCTGGGGGAGGAGCCTATCTCACTCATCTGTGAACTGTGATGCTGCATGCCAGACAGAGCTGGGCTTCTGGACTAGTTTAAGATCACAGACAGAATAGCAGTTTTGGGTACCGGCCCAACACCCTACTCAAAAGACCATCAGCCGTTCTTTTAATTGGAGTTTAAATTGCAATATTTCATTTTTTCCGTATTGAAAAAACATTTTATCTTACCAGTAAGAGGCCTCCTAAATTCTAGTAAAAGTTCCTAGTTAAGAGTTTTTTCTTAAAGCGTAACACTCGCCAAACTGCAACCTAGGGTCTTTGAGAAACAAACAATGTTCTCAATGCTCGAGTTCATGTGTACAGCCCACAGAGCTAGCATCCGGTTTGGCAAATGACGCAAATGAGGAAGTGCCTTAAACTTGCATTCTATCTGAATTCCAGTTGGGGGTCTGGTTGCAAAAGAGCTTGGTTTCTGTAATAGTCTATGAGAATGAGAGACATAATATACTTGATTTATTACCTCAGTAAACATTTTCATAATGAGTATAGGGTGTCAATCGCTAGATTTAAGCCTTCTGCTATTTATCATGATGTACATTTTTTTAATTATGTTCTTGTTGATTTTAAAATATAGCAATATAGCAAAGGGGCATTTAGGGCGTGGTTATGCCGTTCGGTTGTACGACAAGACAGAGTTGACATAAAAAAAATTCTGGTAAGTAACCTTACATTTTGTTTTACATTATGTTTGAATACTGTTTTTTCGTTAGCATCCCAATTAATATATGTAAGCTAGCTAGATTACTCCTCCCTCTCGTCTAAAATCGTCACATCCCCAACCAAGATGTCTGCAACCGTAACGGCAAATTCGATGACCAAAATCAGATCTTAACAAACCAATGGGTGACATCACACATGGCTCCATACAGTAATATACAATCTATGGTACAGCCCCTGGTGATACTTCAAGCAAAGATTCATGTTGTGTCGAGCCTTCTTAGTGTTTTAAAAATAGTGTTTTTTGATGCTATAGTAGTGCCCCTATCACTCCCATTCAAAAGGCGATTTGACCGAGACAAAAAATACGGAAAATCTTAAAAGTGGTATTTTCGTCCTAATTATGCTTTTAATCGAAAGTTTGACTCTGGTATATTAACAAAAAGACCCTAGGTTGCATTTTGTCCAGAGTTACGCTTTAAAACCTATTCAAACAAATGCTAAGACCATCCTTTCACTAAGGAATGGGTAGAATCTTAAGCTAAGAGAAAGAGGAGGGTTGATATGGTGATGTTGTGTTCCATGAACAAGCTAACTTAATATGCCCACAGTGATTGGCTGATAGAGGACTAACTGTACATACACACTGCCGCCGACTTGAGCTTCAAAAGAAGCTCTGGCCGTCCTGACAAGGGCGCTTGTCAAAATAGTACGGGGAAGCTTTTGACGCTTTGGCCACATTGGCCGCCCTGACGTGGCAGGACATTCACATCAAGCAAGGAAGACAAGCAGACGTACCCATATTCCGATTGGTTGACTGTTGTTTGCCGCTGAACCGCGTCATAGCGTATTACCATAAAGTTGAACAAACTTCAACTTTCTGCTTGATGCTCTGGTTGCTCAACACGCCCAAAATTTGACGCTGACTGATTTGCCAGTCCTTTCAGCTGAGAGAAGCCGGCTTCCATTGAAAATGAACGACTTCCTGTACATTTGAAACTCAAGTCGGTGGCGGTGTGTACGTACCATGACTGTGGAAGGATGTGTCTTTTTGCCATATTGAAATAAAGATATGTTTAAATAACAAGGTAGACTCAGTGTCACTGACTAAACATGAAACCAAGAATTATGTATGGAATATTGTTTATCCCCCTCTGTCCCTCGTTGTAAATCCCACTACCTGTAGATTAGTAAGATATTTTTTGTTTGTAAGAACAAATCACACAAATTAAAAAAATCTACCATATCAAATAAAAGCTCTGAGGGGAGTCTAGAAGGGTTGGATGTTTTGGCCTAAACAATACGTTCAAAATGAACTGCTTAAAGAGGTGTTAGGTTAACAAAGTGTCAATATGGTACTTTATTCCAAATAACATGTTTGATAAATTGGGTTGCTTTCAATTTCAATTAAAATCTAATTACGATATCTTCCTGAAAAGTTACCAGTGAAGTTTCCTCCCATATGTCATGAAAAAAATTACTTTGTTGTAGACATTTTTGATAACGGGTAATATTCTCTCATATGTTAAATTTCTGACACTTTATGACTTTCCAATCCTTTTTAGGGAGTTTTAATTAAGATATGAAAGCCTGAAAGGTCTGATTGGTCTAATGAAATGTCATCTCTGCCATGGTGATAAGCACAATGTATTTCCATGTCTCTCCCTTGATGGTGTCGGTCTGATGGAGAGAATTTGCTCAAAAAAATATTTAAGCGAGAGATTTCATTCAAAAGAGCATTTCACACGAAGAGGAAAATTCTTCTGGAATGCTCTTATTCCTGACATTTTATGGAAGAAAGCCTAGTTGCTACTGTTTAAATGTTGTATTACTAACAAATGTAAAGAGGTGCACTTTAAGATCTAAGTAAGATATTTCCTTGCAATTCTCTATTAATTTAATTTCTCTGTGTTGACGACCCTTCTGCTTTCTGAAGGCTTTGTTCTTCTTTTTGTACAATGTAATTATATGATTGTTTTTTGGAAAGACCTGGCTAAAAACCTATTCTGTTCTACTAACATTTTTTATTTTTGTTTTTAAAGATATTATATGCTATTACTGTAATGAAGATAAATAATTTTGACTTCGCTGTTAATTTTTTTATTCTTACCGCCAAACATTTTATACACAAATGTAAATAAATAAAAAATCTACTGAATTTCCGGTGCTTTTTAATTGAATTTAATAATTTACAAAGATCTCTGACCCTTGTTAATCACAAAAAAATATTGTATTTACAATACTGCAATTAAGTATTTTTAAGTTGAATCCCTAAATGTATGAATTATATGAATTATCTTAATATTTTGTACATGTAAATAATTCTATTGTATTCCCCCCCCATTTTTCTCTCCACAATAAATATTTTTTTGTATAAATATGTATTTTGTATTATAAATTGTTACTGATTTAAAAAAAATAATAATATACTGACTAGTCAAGTATATAATCAGCTAAATGTCAGCCTCTTACATGTTTGGCGTATCGTAAACAATTATATATATACGTACATGTACATATGAGCAGCCTTTTAATTATCAGACTAGAACAACCCTGGCTGTTATTAAGACAGTTGACACTACATTGTGCAAAGGAAAAACAAGCTGGATGCAACGACAGCTTTCTCTTCTTGGTCAACTTGTGCATTAAAAGGAACAACATTATTAAAGGAAAATTTGGAGTTAGGATCACTTCTTACACCAGAGCATAAGCATGGAAAAATATATATTGTTATATTAGTTCCCAATGTTTTTTTCTCTATCTTTAAATTAATTTAGCCTATAAATGTATTTAAACATAAATTAAATAAATAAAAATAATCTTAGACCAAAGAATTTGGAGTCCTTATATTAGGACTGACATTTCAATTACTATATCCCCCACCCCATTTTTCTCTCCTCACAATTCCCACTGATTCTGCCTCGTCGGTAGCTCTGCAACTCCTTGGACAGATGCAGGATGATGAGGGGCGTGCACATGGTTCATCCAACCACATGTCGCCCAGCTGTCGACTCTTTTCACACTGCTCATCCAACATGGAAGCCTTTAGTCGGATCATGTATGGGATGATTGCGCTCAACAACTATGTTTTTGCGATTTAATTTACAGGTGGCCGATCTGCACACAATGAGTCGCTGGAGTGCGACGTGGCAAGGCAGGTGATTTGGCTTATCTATCCCAAATCCCGGACAGAGCCCCCAATTTTGCTATTTGCGCTGCCTCGTTATGGAGGTCCGGGGAAACCCGGAGAAACCATAGTCAGGATTGAACCACTGACTATCATGACATAGACTGTCCTACAATGCAGTGACTTAACCCACAACGCCATGCAGACCCCTGACCCATTCATTCTTTTTAGAGTTTCTCCTACATCAACTCGGACGATACTTTTAGCCTTAACATGTTTTGTGAATACGGCCCCTGTACACAAACACACAACACTTGAACTCAAGGTTCAAGCTAAATAACTTTTTTGCTTTTAACCAAGCCCTTCCACATTGAAGGGGGGCCTGGACTGGCACATTGGCCCCCGTATGACCAATCACAGTTAAGTAGTGATGGTCAAGGAAAGAATTGCAGATAGTTTTTCACCATTCTACTGGTCTAAGCACAAGACTACCTGGGCTGGGTCAGAGAAATTACACAGCGCTCAAGGTTTTTTTCACCATGTAGGTCATGAGTGAGGTGTCCTTTATTGATTTTGGACAGAGTGACCTCTCGGGCTGCACATGCTCTGTACTCTAGCTGGAGTTGATTGGCTCAGACAAATTACCCCGCCTCTGAAAAGACATTTTGCTATAATTAAAATAGACAGTCATGCAGGCAACCATTAGCTTGTGCAGAATTACTGTTGCATTAAAACCCATTACATCAGCGGTTTTCAAGTGTAAATGATTCAGACTTACCTCGGGTATTGAAGTCTTTTGTGTTCTTTATTTCGCCCCCCACCATGAATCTCTAACTTATCTCACTAAGACACACATCATTTCAATCACGGTACCCCTCTAATCTTTACCCTCCTGACCATCTCATGAAACTCCCTTTTCTCTGCTTGCCTCTTTTGCTCTCTCTCTCTCTCTCTCTCTCCCTCTCCCTCTCCCTCTCCCTCTCTCTCTCTCTCATATAAAGTCTTCATGCACAGCCATAAACCTAACCTGTATCCTAATCCGAACCTAACTGTTATGCTTAAACTTAACTTAATCAGCCCGATTGTAACTCTAGACACAATTTAATGTTTTTCGCTAAACTGCAATGAAGAAAAATGTTCAAACCTACAGTTACTGCCTGGGCCAGTCCATCCCTCACAGGTTTTTCTATTATTAGAATAAGATGTGTGTGGATGAATATGGTAAATAAAGACACTTCTGTGGCAGGATTTGAACAAATCTCAGCTGAGTCTGTAGTACACCACCAAGGTTTAGGATCCCAACAAATTAAAAGAGGGATCATGAAAAATAGAAAATGTGTGCTCTTTGAGAGAGAATAAGAGTGATTTGAGGGCAGTGTAGTCAATGTGTACGTGTGGATGAAGAGATGATTTCCTCTGCAAATTGCTAGTCTAAGCTGAGTTGGTTAGTTTACGTGTGTGTGTGTGTGTGTCATTGGTTATCAGGAAGTCTATGTTTGTGTGTCTTTTGCTTTCAGTTCATCAGAGTAAAAACACGGTGAGACACATGGTGGAGGCGGGTTCACATTGGGAACAATGTGGACATACACTCACTGGCCACTTCATTAGGTACATCTGTTCAACTGCTCATTAATTCAAATATCCGATCAGACAGTCATTTGGTAGCGGGTCAGTGCATTTAGTCATGGTCAAGACGATCTGTGGAAGTTCAAACCAAGTCTCAGAAAGGGTAAGAAAGGTGATTTATTTGACTTTGAATGCGGCATGGTTGTTGGTGCCACACTGGCTGGATTGATATTTCAGAATGTGCTGATTTTCTGGGACTTTCCCACCCAACTATCTCTAAGGTTTACAGAGATTGGTCCGAAAAAGAGAAAATTTCCAGTTAGTGGCAGTTCTTTTGGCGAAAATGCCTTGTCGATGAGCCAGAGGTCAGAATGAATGGTTTGAGCCTTTTGAAAGGCAACAGTAACTCAAATAACCACTTGTTATAACCAAGGTATGCAGAAGAGCATCTCTGAACACACAACACGTCGAAGCATGAAGCAGATGGGCTACAGCAGCAGAAGACAACACTGGGCTAGATAACTAAATTTAAATGTAGCTAAGAACAGGAAACTAAGACTGCAATTTGTACAAACCTACCAAAATGGGACAAAGCAACATTGGAAAAACATTGCCTGATCTGATAAGTCTTGATTTCTGCTGCGACATACAGGTGGTGTGAATTTGATTTCCTGTAAATAACTTAGAAGCATGGATCCAATCTGCCTTGTATTAATGATTCAGGCTGGTGGTGGTGTAATGGTGTGGGGGATATTTTCTTGGCACAGTTTTGGCCCTTTAGGACCAATTGATCATCGTTTAAATGTCACAGCCTACCTGAGTATTGTTGCTGACCATGTCCATCCCTTTATGACCACAGTGTACCAATCTTCTAATGGTTAATTCCAGCCAGATAACGCGCCATGTCCCAAAACACACATCATCTCACACTGGTTTCTTGAACATGACAAAGAGTTCACTGTAGTCAAATGTCCTCCACAATAACCAGATCTCAATCCAATCGAGCACCTTTGGGATGTAGTGGAACGGGAGATTCATTTCATGGATGTGCAGCCGACAAATCTGCAGCAACTGCACGTGGCAATAATGTCAATATCGAAACAAAATCTCGGAGGAATGTTTCCAGCACTTTGTTGAATCTACGTCACACAGAATGAAGGCAGTTCTGAAGAAAAAGCGTAGTCCAACCCGATACCAACAAGGTGTACCTCATGAAGTGGCTGGTGAGTGTATGTAAAAATGTATGTAAATAAAAATGTTTCATTTGCAATTCAAAAAGGACTGTACGAGTTCACATAGTTGTATAGATCACTTCCATCTCCACACCCCAAGGCTGTCTATATAAGTCTCCAGATCATAATCCTTCACTTACGTAGGCATGCCTTTTAAAGGCCACCTACTGTCAGCCTGGAAACATGGCCTGAGCTCCTGAATATCGGTACGGCACTGATAACCCAGGCTGCTCAGGCATCACCAGAGGGGCTGATATTTAAGGTCTGCTCGATGTAGTGGTTGGATGAGCAACCCACTGAATGAGTTTTTCCCTGTGGCCTTCAACGACAACAACATCTGGGTGCCTGAGAACACATCATCCACAATATGAAAAACATTAACACTCTGAAGTCTGGTCCCTGAATATTTAGCAAAAAAAGATAATTTAATTAGAAACAAAGCAGTTCAATTAATTATTTTTACTCACTGGATGCATTTGTTCAAGGATACAATTCAGATATTGTCACATAGAAGCGTACAGTCGGATTACACCCCATGTCAAGGGGCTGTAATAAATGTCTTTGAATGGCCAAAAGTGTGCCAAGAAAATATCCCCCACACCATCATACCACCACCATGCAGTTGTCACACCTAATTTCTACAGAGCATCTTTGCAATGAGACAGAACATTAACTGCACACTGAAGCTTCAGCGTGGGTCTTACATCCCTGTGGAATTTTCTGATGCCTTATAGCTTCCAAATAATCAGGCTGGTTGCAAGGAAATGCAGGGAACCAGATGGGTGTACCTAATAAACAGACTTCAAAGTAGACACATAATCAGACACTAGATAACAGTTACCATTCCACACATTTGTACGTCAACATACACAGAAAGATAAGAGCTGAGGGCAGAGCCAGCCCAACTTCCTGTCATATGTAAACGGCTGAGAGGTCTAGAAAAGGTCAAGTAAAACTAGAGAGAATAAGCGCTGCAGTTTTTGTCCGTACCAGTTGGTAGCACTGGCAGAACAATTCCATGAACTCCATGTTGTTGTTGTCATGACAGCACACTTGTCACAGTATCAGTGTAGACTTGCTGACATCCTAAACCTAACCCCTAGTCATGACTAATTCTTACCCTTACCAGAGACCTGTCCTCATCTCTCTGAATCTCAGAAGTATTTTATAGGTTGCACGTTTCATCACAATATGTTTGTTCAGTGGCTGATGTCCAACTGGCATGCTACTAAATGCATCCTCCATCAGAACTGATTGTTAGGTCTAGATTGCCCTAAAAAGACTTGAAAACACAATATCATGTCTAAAGAAGGCAAATAAGTGGTATCTAAATTGTTTGTCATTGTTTCGAGGCCACCAAATACATTTTAGATGAATAATAATGTTAAATAGCTAGTTAAATATAAAGCCCACACTACAGTATTTTAGCTAGCTAAAGTTAGCATCGCTAGCGACATTATGTTTGCCAGACATTGCTAGTTAATGACAACATTTCCATCAGTCAAAATGCATTTCATATACAGTATGATGATGGTGACATGGTGTTGTATGAGACAACTTTAGCAATAATTTAAAGTCATTAGCCAACATTAAAATGTTGGTCATTAATATGGCTGTGGTGTCTGTGACCATGGTAATGATTGAACCTAGTGACGGAGGTGCAAGCCATGAATAGTTAAATAAACACACAAACACACAAACACACAAACACACAAACACACAAACACACAAACACACAAACGCACAAACACACAAACACACACACTGCTGTCATTTCACCATGAGCAAATTTATACCTGTGACAGCAGTTTCAATTCCAAGGTTGACATGGACACCTCAGCTGTCCCAGACAGGACAAGCCAGACAAAGTGACAAATAGAAACATCATTAACTGTCAACTACACTCTTTCTTGCGCCAGTCTGTTGTGTCCTTTCTCAGGGTATGACATCAACACTCCTGGAGAGTTCCTGCCTGGAACAACTGCTCCTTAAAAAGGCATATTACAGTCAGCGTGGATATATCAAGCCATCTTGCTGGGACCATCTGCCATATCCATATCAAAGTATTTTTTATGTTCATCCATGTACACAAAATATCTGAAAAAATTCACAATTCCAGCAACAAGGGTCAATGACGAGTGTCGTTATCGAACCTTTACTTTAACCATCTTTACTTTAACCATCTGTTTGCATCTGTTTGCAAGTTCGTTCTGGTCAGGGATGCTGTTGTTGCAGACATGGATGGTGTTTGTTGTGGACATGGATGGCGTTTGTTGTGGACATGAATGGCGTTTGTTGTGGACATGGATGGCGTTTGTTGAGGACATGGATGGCGTTTGTTGCGGACATGGATGGCGTTTGTTGTGGACATGGATGGCGTTTGTTGTGGACATGGATGGCGTTTGTTGTGGACATGGATGGCGTTTGTTGCGGACATGGATGGCTTTTGTTGCGGACATGGATGGCGTTTGTTGCGGACATGGATGGCTTTTGTTGCGGACATGGATGGCGTTTGTTGCGGACATGGATGGCGTTTGTTGCGGACATGGATGGCGTTTGTTACGGACATGGATGGCGTGTGGCCTTAAAAAACAAGCTCTAGCTTTAAGGATTGTGTTTAACCCAAAGATTGTCAATGAATGTTGTATTTTATCAAAATCTTATGCCTTACTTTAACCATGCATGCATGTAAGAACCATTACTTTAACCATGCATGCATGTAAGAACATTTAAGCATGCATGCATGTAAGAACCTTTACTTTAACCATGCATGCATATAAGAACCTTTACTTTAACCAGGCTTGAGTTGTTGTTTGCGGTGTTAACCCTATCCCAAAAGGCAACTTAAAAAACCTAACCTAAAATATTTGATTACTGTTCAAACTCAACCTGAGGCAAAACATAATAATTTAAGTAGAAAGTACCCTCGGGGTAACTTAACAAAACTATGATACATCATTATTTAAGTAGAAAGTACCCTCAGGGTAACTTAACAAAACTATGATATATCATTATTTAAGTAGAAAGTACCATCGGGGTAACTTAACAAAACTATGATACATCATTATTTAAGTAAAAAGAACCCTCTGGGTAAATTAACAAAACTATGATACATCATTATTTAAGTAGAAAGTACCCTCGAGGTAACTTAACAAAACTATGATACATCATTGTTTAAGTAGAAAGAACCCTCTGGGAAAATTAACAAAACTATGATACATCATTATTTAGGTAGAAAGAACCCTCGGGGTAACTTAACAAAACTATGATGCATCTTTATTTAAATAGAAAGTACCCTCGAGGTAACTTAACAAAACTATGATACATCATTATTTAAGTAGAAAGTACCCTTGAGGTAACTTAAAAAAACTATGATACATCATTATTTAAGTAGAAAGTACCCTTGAGCTAACTTAACAAAACTATGATACATCATTATTTAAGTAGAAAGTACACTCTGGGTAACTTAACAAAACTATGATACATCATTATTTAAGTAGAAAGTACCCTCGGGGTAACTTAACAGATGCTCAGTGAACTTGATCTCCTGGGGGATACACTTGAATTTGCTAGTCATTGCTATTAGATGTAATATTAGATGTAATATTGGTAGTGGATGGGGTGGGCTTTCCCCCTCACTATGTAAAGCGCTTTAGGTTCCTTGGAAGAAAAGCGCTATATAAGTTGAATGCATTATTATTATTATTATTATTAATACTACTTCTGTAAAATGGAAAAATGGGTAGAATTAAAGCAAACAAGCCGCAAGATAGATTTTGCCTGCATGATTTTTATAGAAAAAGTTTATTTCCTCCAATTGAAGCTTTGGATACAAATTTGATACTAGGAGGTCAACACCCTTGTTTTGGTTATAGGTTAACAGAATTTTATTTTTAAATGCTAGATTTTTTCTGGGAAGCTTCTTAAAAAAAAAAGAGTTTCCTTAATGTTATGGAGACCTCAACTAAATCTCGTCTATGCCCCCAAAGGGCGTGGGCTGGTCCTAATTACAACTTTATTAACAGCTTTTTGAATGAACAAAATACAGCAATGATGGTATGAATGCCAGATTGTATATTAAGCTGGAACACTTGTGTTAAAACACATACTCTTAAAATGAGTGCCAAAGAAAATGTAATTACCATAGTCAGGAAGAAGACCATACTCAGAGCAGTGTGATTGATCACAAGCCCTGTGGCATTGGGATCTCAGGCCAGAGAAATAATAATAATAAATTATAATAATACATTCAATTTGAATAGCATTTCAAGAAACCCAAGGACACTGAACAGCAGTGAGAGACAAGTAACAAAAACACAATATAAACAGTACTAATATACAACAGGGTAATAAAGGACAGCTAGAGCTGAGGGAGGAGCAAGCTATTCTGAGGGGTAAGCCAAACTGAACAAGTGGGATTTAAGTCAGTTTTTGAAGGTGGTGATGGAGTCTGAGTTGCGTGTGGCTGAAGGGACAGAGTTCCACATCAGGTGACTGTTTGGAAAGAAGGTATATCTGGGTGTCATCAGCGTATGAATGGAAGTGAAGACCATGGCGGCGAATGATCTCACCCAACTGTAGCATGTATATGATGAACAACAGGGGTCCAAGCACAGAACCTTGCGGCACCTTGGTTGACCGGAGCTGAGGGGGATTTAGAGTTCCCCAGAAACAAAAACTGCTTCCGGTCAGGTAGAAAGGCTCTGAACCATGTCAAGTGCCCTGATTAGCAGACAAGCACTAGTGGGATATGCTTAATTGCTGGCCAAGTGAGGTTAGTTGTCAATTAGGTGTTTCATATTCAGATTAGATTTAGATTAGATTCAACTTTATTGTCATTGCACAATACACACAGCAATGTGAATGAGTTCTTCCATCCAGGTATATAGCCTCAAAGACCTTGGACCCAGGGGCGTCGTACTGGGGTTAAAACCAATACTGATTACCAGGGCCCAAAGGGGAGAGTGTGCCCTTGAAAAGTCTGGAATATATTGGGGCTGAGGAACATGGGGGCCCATCAGGACTGCCTATGCATAGGGCCCAGGATCTTGTGCCACACTGCTGCTTGGACCTATTAAACAATTAATTATTTTCTT
Organism: Umbra pygmaea; assembly: GCA_016801145.1. NCBI lineage: Eukaryota > Metazoa > Chordata > Actinopteri > Esociformes > Umbridae > Umbra > Umbra pygmaea. The sequence goes on from JACXGM010001215.1 coordinate 26,896, forward strand.
ATAGGGCCTCTCACAATACCTAAACTAAAACACAGCTAAATAATAAGGTAGGAGAGATATCCGACTAAAGAAACAAAAAACAGCTAAATAATAAGGCAGCAGAGATATCCGACCAAAGAAACAAACAAGGCGGGAAAGAGATGAGCGCACGAAGAGGTAAACAGGTTTAAACGAATCACATAAAATACTGTAGGCATAACCGAAAATGTGCACATCAAGTTTGCGGTATATTCTTATGCAAAGCCTACTCTTCACAGTTGTATAATTTCACTAATATGAGAACGCGCCCGGGAGTATGACACTAAGCAGCGTGCATGCGCGAATGATAACTGGCTGGTAGAGATCATCCCGCTCTACCCCACTCAGTCATTGACTCGTCTCCCCCTCCCCGGGTAAATGAGAGCTGGCCAAGCGCTGTCTCACTAGACAAAAGTGAGGGCTCGCGGAGCGTCGGATTCCTGTGAACAACAGGATGAGGTGCAGCAAGTTTTTTGGTCTGGCTTCGTTTGGTATCTGTCTGTGGATGTCGGTGCTCTTCAAAGGTATGACAGACTACTGGTCACTTCTGTCTGTTAAACAGTGTTTCGTTTCGAGAGTGTGGTGTGAACGTAAATCGTGGAGTGATTTGTCTTAAATCGGATTTGAGTTTTGAGTAGTGCGCTGGGGTTATTTTATAAGTAAGTATGACTGGAAAGAACAGATATTGAAGTGAAACTGAAGTTGACGTTGATTGGAGGTAACTTATTTTTCAATGAAACAGTTTGGGTTACAGCAGTTAAAGGCCCTAGTTGTGATGCAACAAACCAATGCTTTTAGCCTCCTGAATAGGTAACAGTTTTGTGGGATTATGGCATTTCATTGGCTTGTCTTGTAGTGATGTTGTGTTATTTATTGAGTTGTGAATTAGGCTGTATTGCATATTATATAAATAGTTTTTGTTAATTTAAAAATATCAAAGATTTGTGCCCAGGTGCTTATTTATAGGGACAATGTAATTCCTTCTGAATACCCCTCATCCTCCTCCAGAATCCGACCCAATATTGCCTTACATCTGGGTTTACTTTATACACTGTGACGCTACTCGGCACAGGTTTTATTATTCCGCACGGATGGATCTCCCCAGAGTGTTGCGTCTTACTGTCTCCACGCATTCTCTCTCCTTTCACACTCGTTCTTTGTGTGTACAGTGTGTGACAGAGAGATAGTGACAGAGAGACAGACAGACCGACAAAAAGATACGAAGAAAGATGGAAAGTGTTCGCTAGTAGACATGTTTTAAGTTGCGGACATTCACACTGGGCATAATCATTTTATTTATATGAAGTTGACTCAGACTAGCTTTGTCTATACTTAAGAAAAATTCCAGTGTTTCCATATGAAATATTAATTGCTAATATTTACCATATGAGTGGCATTTTTTAAAGAAATTGTTTAGTATGTTGAAAAAAAAATTCAAATATTTATCTTCCTAAGAAGGTTTAAATTGTACTTCAGTAAAGAAAAACATTATTATACATATACACTATATGACCAAAAGTATTTGGACACCCCAGATGGTGGAGGTGGGATAATGGTCAGGGGCTGTTTTTCAGGGTTTGAGCTATAGGCCCCTAGTTTCAGTATAGTGCCATCTTAATGCTACAGGATACAAAGACATTTTAGACAATTGGGTGCTTCCAACTTTGTGGCAACAGTTTGGGGAAGGCCCTTTCCTGTTCCAGCATGACTGTGCCCTTGTGCACAAAGCGTGACATTATTTTTTAGGATTGAGTTGACATAATATTAAATATAGGTGCGATTTTCCACGGGCTCTATGTAACTGATACTCTTAATACTCGCTGGACTGATCAAATCAATAACACATCCACTTTAACTAGCTTATCGATCATTGTTTAAAATATGTTTTCAGTCTTCAGTGGTTAACAGCAAACCTGTAAAGACATCTTATTTTTTTTCCAATAAAATGGATTTATTATTGATTTCCTCAAACAGGATTAGCCTTGTTCCATTAACCCTGTCCCAGAATGTTGCACAGCACCTACAGTATCCATACGTTCACTCCATCTCTCGCTCTCTCTCTATGATTCTGTTGCACCACTTCCAGCCTGTTCCAGAATGTTCTCCCCATGGTCAGCAGTTGCTCCCCTGGGAGACTTATTCTCTCACTTCCTTTAATCTCTAGTTTATGCTGATTAGACCCATGCTGTCCATTCCTTGGGCATTATAGATTGGGTGTTTTTGTGGTTTTAATTAAAACTTGCTTGTACTGTGGCGGCATCAATAAGCAGAAGGCATACCAAACTGTCCAGTGGACTCATGGATATTAAGCCAGCACAGACCCTTCGAATACTTTGTAAACATCCATGCATATATGCACATTACTTTATCATTAAAAGGCCAACTCATTCCACCTGACTTTATCGGCTGTAGTTATGGAAAATCTATCCATTTGCTTTGGAGGTTGTCTTGGCCTTGCACCGTAACTCTATAATGAGAACATACTGCACCATAACTCTATAATGAGAACATACTGCACCGTAACTCTATAATGAGAACATACTGCACCGTAACTCTATAATGAGAACATACTGCACCGTAACTCTATAATGAGAACATACTGCACCGTAACTCTATAATGAGAACATACTGCACCGTAACTCTATAATGAGAATATACTGCGCCACAACTACATAATGAGAACATACTGCACCGTAACTCTATAATGAGAATATACTGCGCCACAACTCTATAATGAGAATATACTGCGCCACAACTCTATAATGAGAACATACTGCACCGTAACTCTATAATGAGAACATACTGCACCGTAACTCTATAATGAGAATATACTGCGCCACAACTCTATAATGAGAACATACTGCATGCGAATATTCCCTTTACACCAAGGAGAGCTTTTGTTTGTCTAAATCATATCTTCATGATGCTGGCCACCTCCGGTAAATTCGCCTATATCCTCGGTTGAACATCTATTGTCATAACCTTTTTGAGTGAAATAATTAATAAATATCATATTTGGTTAAGTTTTTTGTGTTTTCTGAAAAAATGACTTGTGCCATTATTTTAGGAACGTGACGCTATATGGACATACATATCCAACCTTGTGATAGGTTCATCGTAATGTACAGTGGTCGGAAACATTTGTAGCCCATTTCTATTTCAACCGCACATCTCAGAAATTCACCAAATAACATTTCTCAAGAAACTATTTGAAAACATCAACATGTTTTGAGTTTTTCACGCTCTACGTTATACTAGTGCGCTGTACGTTATACTACGTTATACTACGCCTATATTAGTCCTTTTTTACATTGCACCTGTTGTTTTGCAATGATTTGTTTAACGGAAAACATTTTGATAATTTGTACGTTCTGAATGCCCCTGTTATATGAAGGGAATGCATATTTATATTATTTTTATTTGACCTTTATCGGTACAGGGAGAATCAGAGTGAGACCAAAAGGTCTCTTTCACAGCTGTACCTTGTTTACAGAAAAAATCAAACACAACATAATTACAAGAAAAACAATAACAAGAAACATAATTAAGAACAACTAAATGAATTCAACATTAAACAGTTCATTTAGCATGGCTTTAAAATTCCCTAAATGAACCAAATCATCAAGCTTAAAGTCTCTTTAAGTGGTACATATTAAACCATGCAACTGACATGTATTATACAAAATGTACATGTTATGTACCATATGCATCTGAGCTTCCTGATTTGTGGGTTTTCTTAATGAAAGAACATCAATTTTTCAAGCAAATTATTGTTATTTCTCAAAGTTGTAACAAATGCATTAATCTGCACTGATCCATATTACTTTATGCAGTAGCACTCGCGCTAACTTGACCCTGCTCTCCCTGAGTGAGAGAGCTACCTAATGAGTTAGACAGTCAAATAACTTCTGCAAACAATTTAGGAACATAGACAAATTATATAAATTGATAATTGTTCACCTTTAAAGCACATACAGTCATATGCAGAAGTTCACGCACCTCTGACAATTTCCATGATTTTCTTCTATAAATAATTGGGTGTTTGGATCAGACATTTCATTGCGATCTATCAAATAACTGAAGGACACTGTAATATTTCAGTAGTGAAATGAGGTTCATTGGATTAACAGAAAATGTGCAATATGCATCAAAACGAAATTAGACAGGTGCATAAATTTTGGCACCCTTGTAATTTTGTTGATTTGAATACCTGTAACTACCTAGCACTGATTAATTAGAACACACAATTGGTTTGGTGAAACTCATTAAGCCTTGAACTTCATAGACAGGTGCCTTCAATCATGAGAAAATGTATTTAAGGTGGCCAATTGCAAGTTGTTGTTCGCTGTGACTCTCCTCTGTAGAGTGGCAACATGGGGGCTTCAAAACAACTCTCAAATGACCTGATAACAAAGATTGTTCAACATTATGGTTTAGGGGAAGGCTACAAAAATCTATCGCAAAGATTTAAGCTATCAGTGTCCACTTTGAGGAACATAGTGAGGAAATGGAAGACCACAGGGACAGGTCTTGTTAAGGCCAGAAGTGACAGGCCAAGTGAAATATTGGATAAGCAAAGGCAAAGGATGGTGAGAACGGTCAAAGACAGCCCACACACCACCCTCAAAGACCTATAACATCATCTTGCTGCAGATGGTGTCACCCAAATTTATGCACCCATCTAATTTCATTTTGGTGCATATTGCACATTTTCTGTTCATCCAATAAACCTCATTTTACTACTGAAATATTACTGTGTCCTTCAAATATTTCATAGATCAAAATGAAATTGCTGATCCAAACACCCAATTATTTAGAAATGAAAATCATTTCAAACTTTTGGATACGACTGTATTTTCACATTTTGATCCATAACAACAGAACTTGGTTCTTGGCTTTAAGATAGGGACTTAATGAAGCAACCTTTTTTGTCATTGTTTAAATTTACCAAATAATATCACTGCGGGGCATATCTAATTTATTTAGATACTAAATAACTCATACTCATTTTACATTTTCATTTTAATCATTAAGCAGACACTCTTATCCAGAGCAGGGTTGACATTAACTTTATTGGGCACTTGTCCTTCAGACATGTAAGTCTGTTTTTTGCTTGTCTGAAAGCATAAACTGCTTGTCTGATGCAGAAGACTCAATTATTGTGATTAACATACATGTCTGTAATACTAGGAATCAAGCAATACTTATACCCTGTGTCATGCAAAAAACAGAGATTTATGTTAAAACAGTACATTTTACTGTATGTATTCAGGAAGGGATTTCTGTGATGGCACCAAGGCCAACAGCCAGGGAATTAGGCCATCTAGAAAAAATAACCAATTATATTGCTCTTAAAAATATAAATTCAATGAGTTCAATGTGAAGTGCCGTCACATTTACACCATGGCCTAAAACTAACATTTTGGTCACATTCTGGCAGGTAGATAAAAAAAATCTACCAGTCACTCAGCATTTGCACATACTGTAGTTATTTGTTTACTGTAATATCTAATATCTGAAACAGATGGAAATCTCATGTAATTTATTAAGATGCTTTACTTTACTTTTGTGTCCATATGCTATAGGCATTTCCTCTCACCAGCCACTTAATGAGGTACACCTTGCTAGTACCGGGTTGTACCCACTTTTTTCTTCAGAATTGCCTTTTTTCTTCGTGGCATAGATTCAAAATGATGCTGGAAACATTCCTCAAATATTTTGATCCATATTGCATCACAATATGCACATCAATCACAGTTGCTGCAGGTTTGTCAGCTGCACATCCATGATGTGAACCTCTTGTATCACCACATCCCAAAGGTGCTCGATTGGATTGAGATCTGGTGACTGTGGAGGCCATTTGAGTACAGTGAACTTATTGTCATGTTCAAGAAACCAGTTTGAGATGATGTGAGCTTTGTGACATTGTGCGTTATCCAATTGGAAGGAGCCATAACTGTATGTACACACCGCCACAGACTTGAGCTTCAAAAGAAGCTCTGGATGCCCTGTCAAGGACGCTTGTCAAAAAAGTATGGGGAAGCTTTAGACGCTTTTGGCCACTTTGGCTGCTCTGACGTGGCAGGAAATTCACATCAAGAAGGAAGACTAGCAGACGTACTTAAATTCTGATTGGTTCACTGTCGTTTGCCGCTGAACCGCGTCATAGCTCATTACCATGAAGTTGAACAAACTTAAACTTTTCAGCTTGACGCTCTGGTCGCTCAAAACGCCCAAAACGCCCAAAACGTGATGCCAACTGATTTGCCGGTCTTGCAGCTGAGAGAAGCCGGCTTCTATTGAAAATGAATGACTTGCGGTAACTTTGAAGCTCAAGTCTGTGGCGGTGTGTACGCACAGTTAGAATATGGGTAAACTGTGGTCATAAAGGGATGGACATGGTTAGCAACAATACTCAGGTAGGCTGTTGCATTTAAAATATGCTTAAAAGGTACTAAGAGGCCAAAACTGTGCCAAGAAAATATCCCCACACCATTACCCCACAAACATCATCCTGAACCGTTGATACAAGGCAGGATGGATCCATGCTTCATGTCGCAGCAGAAATCGAGACTCATCTGACCAGGCGGCTTCTTTCCAATTTTCTATTTTCCAATTTTGGTGGACTATTTTCCAAAATTGTAATGTCAGTTTCCTGTACTTAGCTGACAGGAAAGGCACCTGGTGTGATCTTCTGCTGCTGTAGCCCATCTGCTTTAAGGTTCGAGTGTTGTGCATTCAGAGCTGCTCTTCTGTATACCTTGGTTGTAACAAGTGATTATGTATTTGAGTTACTGTTGCCTTAATTTGTCAGCTCAAACCAACCCTCCTGGCACCAACAACGACGCCACGCTCAAAGTCACTTAAATCACCTTTCTTCCCCATTCTGATGCTTGGTTTGAACTTCAGCAGATCGTCTTGACCTGGTCTAAATGCCTAAATGCATTAACTTGCTGCTGTTGAGCAGTTGAACAGGTGTGCCTAATGAAGTGGTTGATGAGTTTATTTATACAGCCTGCTTTTATCAGTGAAAGACATTCAAAATTATTTTGAACACCTTCGGATATTTCTCCTTTGTTGTGAAATTTCTTGTTGTCTTCGCACTGTTTTCTTTATGTTGGCTTGATCGCCATTGCAAATGAGAATCAGTTCTCATTCGGCTTACCTGGTTGAATAGAAGATAGAAATAGAAAATAATAATTTTAAAATTAAAAAAGTCTTAGAAAAACAAAATGTTGCCCTCTTTTGTATGTTAAATTGGCAATGCTTGTTTTGGAGGTTACAACTAGCTTGTTTCAAAATTCCTATTGTTAACTTTTTTTTAACAATTTCTAATAAACATTATTAAATATCCGTTATGCCATCCCTGCTCCCTAGAAGTGAGTCCCTCAGCCTCACCACAAGCTGAAACTGAATCTCACCTCCGACATGCAGCGACACATCAGCATGCCTGAAAAATAAATATATTTAAAGTTTTGAAATGGCCCAGTGAAGATCGAGACAGATGCCCTTTTAAAATATTGAAGCACGACAATGAGCATTGCATGCTGACCTAAAACATCTAGGCACTGGAAAAGTGGTCCAAAATTCTTCCACTGTGATGGTAGAGACTGATCAAAATAAAAATTTGCTCAAAATGTCACAACCAGCGATCGTGTGTATGGAGCGTTTTGTAGAGTAATATCAGATTTTGGTTGTAGATATGACATTCATTGTAAAATATAAACAAATGTGGAAATTCCGAAAGGGAGCAAATATTTTTTATAGAGCAGTATAGTATAATAATACTAGTAGATTTTCAGCAGCAGTGATACTACTGATGAGCTGTACTCAGTATTCCTTTGTGGTTCCATATATGCTCTTAGCCATGGGATTAGGATTATACACTAGAGCCCTGAAATGTAGGCTGTGTGTGGGGGGGGTCACTTTGACAGTAGTAGTATAGATTATGAACCACTCACATTACTCCACACCACAGCCCATGGACTGCCAATACCATGCCTCACCCTTAGCAACACCTCCACATTCACCCAACTGACTAGCAGACTCCGCCCAGTGCTGTGGGGTTACAACCGACACAAGGGTGTGTCAAAAGGTGAGAAATTTGTGTGCAGGGAGAACTGTGGCTGTATTTTTGGGAACATTTACACAGTGTTTGCGCTAATGTAACTACTCAACCTTAGAAAGTAGCTTTTGAATTTTTAATTTTTTTGATCCTGTAGTGAAATGTATAATTGCTTGCAGCATTGTTTTAATGTTTGACCTCTCTAAACTGTCATTCTCCTCTCATGGACTAGTTTCATTTTTCAGGAAACATGCTGTTCATGGGGAAAAGCATTTTAAACATGAGTTATACAGTTTTTTTATAGAAGTAAACTACAGTGTTGACTAAATTAGTAGGCACATTTCTATCACAATACAAATTATTGCCCCGACATGGCTGCAAACATCTGATACAGACATAGCAGAGCTGTAGAAACCTCCCATAGGACTGAAGGCTCCCATGTTGAATGAGCAGTGTGATTAAACGTGTACGGTTTAGTGACACGTGCTTGGAGGAAGCATGTGATCAAAATAATTTAGGTACTCGTTAAGGTTTCACTTGACCGAAGATCAGTCCTTCTGTCCAACAGAGACAATTACAACCAGGTGTGCACCAACAGGGAGATGAAAGTAAAACTATATTGTTGTTTGCTCTATCCCTGTGGGTTGGGATCACATGATTGGTTGGTTTCGTTCCTGATGATCACGGCTCCTGCTGGGAACTACTTATGGCGATATTGGTCTCTCCTGGCTGTCCACTGGGACTCGATTGACTCCAGAGACACTCTGTAGGGACACTTGATCTGTTTGCCTGGCATGGCCAAGTCTTCTTATGCGAAGTAGTAGCTAGTTGTTAGGAATTGAAATGGTACATTAACTTGCCTAGTCATCACAGCTACTTCCCTATTGCCTATAGGGACATTTCATTCTGCTCAAGAGGAACTGTTATGTTTCTGCTTCCAGCTCTGGTCTTAGGGATACTTGGTAGAGACCCAGTTAAGTCTGGAGCTCCATCTGGGTTTCACATCATAGGTAACTGGCTGGCCCAGTATCAAGCATCCGATGGGGCACGGACACAGAGGAGAAACTGATGGAGGGAGCTGGAGGAATGCAGGGAGGAAGGTGAGAGTGTGTGTGTGTTCGGGCACATAAACTGTACAGTATATGTGTGTATGAGAGAAAGAGAACGTGTGTATGTGCACATAAAAGTTATTTTCATAAAAGACACTCTCTCCCGCGATTTCACATACACACGTATGCACGCAGCACACATACACAACAAACTTGCACATACAGACACATAAAATACAATAATTTTTCAATAATTTATTGAAAAATGTATTAATAATAATATTATAACTGAATATCTATATATTGTTTGTATCTGGTGTGCATTAGCTGGAGTTAGTTTGTCTTCTGTTTACTGAAGGTGAATTAGCTCAAAACAATAATAGAGCTGATTAGTGACACACACTAATCGTTTCACTGACAAAACAGGGAATCCTCAGCTGTTAACGAGACCGTGTATAAGGACACGTGCTTTTTTTCTCAGCCTACCAGTTCAAATGCAGTTCTCTTAAACACTTTGCTTCACAGCCCACGTTCCATGCTAATAAGCATGTCCAATGTTGATCTGCTTAGAAATAGCACCCCAGAAGTGCATTAGTGTTTTCTGCACGCTGTGATGAACAAATGTTATTCACCATCAGGATGATGAAACTGGAAGCTTTGGGGGAAATTATTTCTGACTTAGATATTACAAAAGCCAGAGGATGAAAATATATAAACACATTTTTTATTTTATTTCACCTTTATTTAACCAGGTGGGCAGATCTCATTTGAAACAGCTACCTGGCCAAGATAAAGCACAATGGTGGAAGAAGACAAAGTTAAACATGAATTACATGAAATTTAGAAAAACAGACAGCAGGATACTCAGAGTATACGGTTGAAAGTACTGTATATATACAGTTTGTGCAAATGAGGTCTAGACTTAGGAGGTAGAGTGGGTATACAGAAGTGGCTAAGCAAAGCAATGGAATAGGTAACTGTGCAAATGATAAGGTGCAAATAACATGCAAAAATATCTGTGCAGATTATGTGCTAAGAACATTGTGGGAAGTTCAGCAGTCAGGTAGTAGCTCTGACAGTAATTCTCTAAAGGCCGTGACGGGGATGTTGGTCTCAAGTTTCAGGGTATTTTGTAGTTTGTTGCAGTCATTGGCAGCTGAGAACTGGAAGGAGTGGCAGCCAAAGGAGGTACGGGCTTTTGTGGTGACCGTAGAGATTGTATTTATTTATTTAACCTTTATTTAACCAGGTGGGCACGGTGAGAACAATTTCTCATTTAAAACGGCGACCTGGCCAAGATAAGGCAAAAAAGGTGCAAGTACAGACAGAGTTACACATAAATACAAATACACAAGTATTACACAAAGGGTACAATAAAGACGAAAGATAAAAAATACAGTTGAAATACAACCGAAATTGAATGAGGCAGATGTAAGTACATGTACAATTAGTGCAAAGAAGTCTTAGATTAAGAGGTAGATCGAATTAGTGTACATAGCAGGCAAATACAATGTAATAATTTGACATTAGTATGAAAATGTACTGTGCAAATGGAAACAGTGCAAATAACAGTTGAGAAATAATATATTTAAATTAAATACTGTTCAAGTCAGTATATACACAGGTGCTTATTTGGCAAAGTGCCACGGTAATGGATCAGATAGGGAAAGGGAGTGAACATGTGGGGGGGGGGGGTCAGCAGGTGCAATGGTCAGACAGAAGCTCTGATAATTGAGATTTAAAGGAAGTTAGGGGGACAGTGGTCATGAGTTTTAGAGTCTTCTGTAGCTCGTTCCAGTCGTTAGCTGCGGCGAACTGGAATGCATTTTGGCCAAAAGCGTGTGGGCTTTAGGATTGATCAGGGAGATGTACCTGGATGAGCACAGGTTACGGGAGGGTGAGGCAATGGTGAGGAGTGAGTTCAGGTAAGGAGGGGTTTTCTTTAGGATTGTTTTGTAAATAAGGTGATACCAGTGGGTCAGGCGCCGAGTGTGTTATGAGGGCCAGCCCACTAGTCCATATAGGTCACAGTGGTGGGTGTTAAATGGGGCATTTGTGACAAATCGGATGGCACTATTATAGACTACATCTAGCTTTCTAAGTAGGGAGGTAGAGGCAGTTCTGTAAATGACATCCCCGAAATCAAGGATTGGAAGGATGAACATTTTTACCAGGGTCTTTTTGGCAGCATAGGTGAAGGAGGCCTTGTTTCTAAATAAGAAGCCAATTCTAGATTTTATTTTAGATTGAAGTGTGTTAATTTGAAGCTGGAATGAGAGTGAACAATCTAACCAGACACCTAGGTATTTGTAGGTGTCCACGTATTCCAGTTTGGACCCATCCAGAGTGGAGATGCTTGTCAGGTTGGGGGGTGTGGGAAGTGTGCGGTTGAAAAGCATGCATTTAGTTTTGGTGGGGTTTAAGAGCAGTTGAAGGTTATAGAAGGCGTGTTGAATGGAGTCGAAGCTCTTTTGGAGGTTAGTTAATACAGAGTCCAATGAAGGGCCGGATGTGTATAGAATGGTGTCATCAGCATAGAGGTGGATCTGAGAGTCACCAGCAGCACGAGTGACATCATTAATATACACAGAAAAAAGTGTCGGCCCAAGAATCGAACCCTGTGGCACCCCCATAGAGACATCCATAGGTCCAGACAACAGACCCTCAGAGATGTGCCTGCTTGAGCACAGACTGCGAGCGGGTGATGCTAGAGAGATCTGAACTTGGCTGTGCACCGACAGGCCCCATCCAACCAGATAGAGCACGAGAGGTCCTGCAAAGAAGAAAGGGAGAAACTACCCAAAAATAGGTGTGCCAAGCTTGTAACATCATACTCAAAAAGACTTGAGGATGTAACTGCTGCCAAAGGTGCTTCAACAAAGTGTTGATCAAATGCTGTGAATACCTATGTACATGTGCATTTTTGTTTTTTTGTTTTAATAAATTTGCTAAGATTTCAAATACATTTCTTTCACATTGACATAATGGGGTATTGTTTTTAGAATTTTGAGGGAAATAAAGAAGTTAATTTATAAGGGTACAGAAAATTTAAAAAAGTGAAGCGCTGTGAATACTTTTCAGATGCACTGTAGTACTAATGCCTAACCATAACCCTAAACCTAACCCGTAATGCCTGAACATTAAAGTTACCCGAATAGTAACCGTAAAACTAATTGTAAGTTTGACCCTAAACCTAATCTGTAAGCCAGAAATTGACAATTTCTTCATGGGGACCTGAAAAATGTCCCCATAAAGACACTTTGGTCAGGTTTTACTCACCTTGTGAGGACTTCAGGTCCTCAGTTGGTGAGTTAAACCAGAAACACACACAGTGTTAAGTGAGCCATGCTTTTGTTTGCTGCTGTCCCCACAGGGACACCTGTCTAGACTGGCTTGACAGAAGTGGGATTGTGTGTGTTGATTTTGGTTGTGTTGGGAGGTCTGGAAGTTGCATTCCATGCCTAAACAATAGCTTTTAGGAAAAACATGCAAGCTTTAAGATACATTGAAGGAGGCACGTTTGTGAGTGCAACATTCTGCCTGTGTACAGGCCTGAGGTATGCTTTAACTGTGTGGTGTGTTTCAGACAGAGACTCCAACATCTAGCTACTGTACCTGAGGATGAAGAAGAAAGGAGGGGTAGGAAGAAGGAGGGATTGGTTGAGAGGGTAAGAGAGAGGAGAGAGTGAGATAAAGAATAAGGGAAATTGAGAGAACATCGAAAATAAGAGAGAATGTTATATAGGGCATTACAGTGCCTATAGAATATCATCACACCCCTTTGAAAGACACTTATTGTCTTACAGCCTGAAATCAAAACCCATTAAAAATGTATTTTTATGTTCCAGTTTATTTACATATTCTGCCTTACGACATTCACGTAACGTAAAAAGGCAAAGCTCAAATGAGACTGTGTGTGGCCCTTCTGTTATTCAGAAGAGGCTTCATTCTTGCCACCCTGCCATACAGGCCAGGTTGGGTAAAGCTTGTAAGATCGTTGTCACATACACAGACTGACCAATCTCAGCCATAAGTCCTTCAATGTCGCCATTGGCCTCTTGGTAGCTTCCCTGATCAATGTCCTCCTGGCTCAGTCATCCAGTTTGGAAGGACGGCCTGATCTAGACAAGGTGTTGGTGTCTTAATAATGCTCTGAATGGTACTCAGTGGGATAGTTAAAGCCTTGTATCGTGCTAACTTGGGCCTTACCACAACTTTGTCTTGGAGACCTTTTGAAAGAACCATTCCAACCATGGTGTCTATGAAGTAATCAGAACCTCTAGAAATGATGTAAGGTGAGGGGCAGTTAGCCTGGTGTGTGATCTGGGAAGTGACTGGTTGTACCTGAGCAAGTTTATAATGGTTACTCTAAGGGGCTGATCACTTATTCAAACCAGGTATTTCACTAATCACATTTTTAAAATTGTCCAGAATTTTTGTAACTGTTATTTTCACTTTGATGTCGAGGGTTATAATGTGTAAAAATAGCTGGCAAATTTAGATTTAATTTATTTCCAGGGTGTAATGTGACAAAAGGTAAGGAGTTTGACAGGGTATGATGATTTTCTATTGGCACTGTACAACTGTCAAGTTGAGACAGAGCAACGTTTAGACTAGATTACAAGACACTGCATCTCTGAACCTGTTCCTTTCTCAGCTTTTCTGTTCATTATGGTGTTCAGTGAAAACATTGCAACTTCAGGCAGTGGTTGTTGATTTTTCACCCGCCTTTTTTCTCACACTGCTCATTAAAGAAAAACTCCTCTCTCAGTTAGGCTTTCTCTTTTTACCGAAGAGTTGCAATAAATGCACCTAAATTTCAAACTAGATATCCATTCACTTATTTATTTATATCTTGGGGAGTGCCCAACTTAAAGCACACACTGGCGATGAACTGGAGACCTCAGAGTTCCAGGAACTAATTTCTGAAAGCATTACGTTATTTAATATAGTAGCTTCTAGAAGGAAGACACTCGAAGCCTTATAGTTTCATGCAGTTTTACAAATATTTCCTGATGGAGACGTAATCATTTTAATACCGCACAAATGATAACAATCGGACAAGACCCCCCAAAAAAAACAAAAAAATGACAAAAAAACAATCGGACAAGACCAAATAGGAGGGGAGAAAATTCTTGTGGAAAGCCTTTCTTAGAAGATGGGATATGGATTTACACATTGTTTATAGTTGGCCTGTTAGTTTCCTGTCATGATGACCCCCCCATTCAGGAATAACCTTTTTCCTTTAAGAGGGGGGTGGGGGAACTTTTTATATTGCCATGGAAACTAACGTTAAATAAAGAACTCTGAGCATCAGAGAATAAACCTTGCTGAACCTCACCTCTTTGGAGAGCATTTCCTTTCCTATCGTTTTTTTATCAGTGATTGCACGTTTTGAGATTGTAACACTCTAGTACTTGCCAACCATCAGATTGCTATCCAGTAGCTTGCTGGCACCGGAGTGTTTCTGCGAGTGTGAGTATTTTTATCTACAACTATTTGTTCCAGACAGTCAGTTTTCTGAGACGACAATCTCAGTAAATAGAGTTCGGCCAATCAGAAGGAATTGGTATCGTCTGATGTCTGTAAAAGCCACTGGTTTCTTGCTCAATCAGGTGATTTCTACAGACTATATGATGGTTGTCTTTTCCAGAAGTTCTCATTCATTGATGGATAATACATACTGTATCATGGCCTCAGGTCAATACGCAAATAGCTTACACTGGCAGATTGTCACTAACGTCTGACCTACATTAAAAACACAAATAACATGAAGTTTCCAAAATGAACCCATACAGTATTTTATCCAAATTTTATGTTTGACATAAAACACATTGCAATATACCACAGTAACCTATAGGACAGCACACATCAGCATGTAGGCCGGCACACGTCAGCATGTAGGCCGGCACACGTCAGCATGTAGGCCAGCACCTAAATCTACACAAGTCTGATGTAGCCCCGAACAACAAATTACTTCAAAATAGCATACCCAATCACTGTAGGTGTGCAGTTGTTGCTCTCACAAATAGATTCAGAGAAACAGACACTGTCAGTGCGACAGATAAGTCAATTATTATTATAGCTCGACCATTTCTCCCCTCACTAGTCAGGCAATTGACCAGATAGATTGTAAACCTGTGTATTTGTAAATAAACTCCCAAGTTTTGGTTGTGTATTGCTGTGTTCCTCTGGCGTTAATTCCTGGTGCAGGCACACTCACCTGTCTACAGTGTCCTTACTGGATGTTGGATGGAGCCCCGCCTCCCTGCCTCTCAAGGGGGATTAGTAAACGAGACAAGTAAACAGCAAGCTTCGTCACAGTCCTGGCTCTATATGCTGGCTTACCACCCTGGCATTTGTTTGTGAATTAAATTTTGTTTCATATTTTTTCATTAGATCACCCCATGCCACACTGAATGTAATTTAACCACATCTTTCTCTGAAAGTCTAATAATGACCTCCCCAATTGCTCACTATGCTCTATATAGTGCACTACTTTTGACAAAGGACCACATGTAGAAGGACAGTTGGGAGCACAAACAGATTTAGCCTTTAATGTTTTATATTTGAGTTTTATAAGTGCACATATTTATTCCCCTGTTTATAAACTGTGATGGAGAGAATGTAGAGAGAATGTTTCTGTACGACGGTACTATGCGTAAATATATTTACACTATATTAATTCACTGTCGGTATAGTCACGTTCCAGTGAGATAAATAATTTGCAAGATGTTTTTTCTGTCTTTACAACTTTCTCATAAAACCCCTAGAGTAACACTACATCAATACACAAGTTGTGTTTATGGAATTCATTCTGGACAGCTCTTCTCACCAATCTTATCAAATAATTAGTGCTAAATGGGTTCTGTGGACATGGTATAATTTTTTGGAAGAGTTTCTTTCATCCACTGCTGTTCTCTACCCCTCTCCTCTCTGACCTCCAGTAGAGCTCTGTCTTTTCTCTCTGACCTACAGTAGAGCACTGTCTTTTCTCTCTGACCTCCATTAGAGCTCTGTCATTTCTTTCTGACCTCCATTAGAGCTCTGTCTTTTCTCTCTGACCTCTAGTAGAGATCTGTCTTTTCTCTCTGACCTCCAATAGAGCTCTGTCTTTGCTCACTGACCTCCAGTAGAGCTCTGTTCTTTCTCTCTGACATCCAGTAGAGCTCTGTCTTTGCTCTCTGACCTCCAGTAGAGCGCTGTCTTTTCTCATTGACCTCCAGTAGAGCGCTGTCATTTTTCTCTGACCTCCAGTAGAGCGCTGTCTTTTCTTACTGACCTCCAGTAGAGCGCTGTCTTTTCTCACTGACCTCCAGTAGAGCGCTGCCTATTCTCACTGACCTCCAGTAGAGCGCTGTCTTTTCTCACTGACCTCCAGTAGAGCGCTGTCTTTTCTCACTGACCTCCAGTAGAGCGCTGTCTATTCTCACTGACCTACAGTAGAGCGCTGTCTTTTCTCTCTGACCTCCAGTAGATCTCTGTCTTGGCTGCTATAACTCATATGATCACAGTGCTAACAGACTTCATCAGCAGAACACTTGGCCACACTCAACCTCTTAAATTCTCTCTGGCACTCGCTCTGAATCTTTGCAATCTACTGTCCCTTGCTAACTCTGCTGTAACATATGGCTACGTGTGCATGTTTGCAGCATTTCAATGCAGTGCTTGTTGTCCATACCCTGCCCTACCAGGGTTTTTTGTGTGAATCTACAGTATCATACTCTAATTAATAAATACAGTAGTAGACTACTGTTTATTTCACTCACTATTAGCAATTTTTGTAGTTTTATCATTTCAAGTGTTTCCTACTTAAATACTACTGTTTTTTGCATTGTATTGTTGAAAAATATTAAATAGGCATAAGTAAATGTGTTTAATATGACTTTTGGAGGTTATTGTAAAAATGCCTTATGAGTTCACAAAGCCATTCAGTTGTAAAAAGGTCTACATGGAAGAAAACCATGTGCTCTAAAGCAAAAAGTCAATTTAGTTTTTTCAGTGTTCATTTAACTATTCAGTTAAATAAACACAAAACTGATGTTCCAAACCCCAGTGTTTACAATAATAGCTTGTGTTAAATGTGCCACTGATATTTTATCATTCACAAGAGAATCATCACTATTTCCCAGAATGCTTTGTTGCAAGTTGTCTTGATATGTTTGAACTTTAATTGACTATTTTATGTGATATTATAAAAAATTCTTTGTTTTTCCAACCCAATCCAATCTGTAAGCATAAATATATGTGAGGATTTAGATCACAAGATACTAAAATGGTTGTTCCAATTGACATAGGCCTAGTTTATCTAGTCTTGGTCAGGTAGCACTTTCTGTTGGATATTCTCTAAATGCTATATCATAACACATCCAAAACCTGCCTATTGTGACTTGTTGTGGTCCGTTAGGCATACTTTTCAATCCATAATGCAGAAGGTGAATTTTTATGTTGGAGATGTATAAAATTCTGTTAACTGTAAGCATAGTATTCATTAATTTAGCAAGTCGCTTGTCAAAAGCATCAGCACTGCTGGTCATTAAGTGTAGCAACTATAGCTAACTAACAAACACTCATGGTTGGATATCTCACATTCACCTACAATAAGGTATTTTTTTCCCCATGAATCCAGAAGTTTCAGCTACTTTTGTAGCGGTTCTTTATTATGGTAATTTTATACATTAATTTAATATTTGAAAGCCTCTTCTCAGTGTGTGAGATCAATAGATCCTCTATTTCATGGAGCATTAAGATTTATTTTAAATTGCAAGGCACTTACACATCATTGCAGTTTATATGCCTGGGTTGGCTGGCTGTCTCTAGGCATTCGTAGGCTTAGTCATTAGTATATTTTTATTTATAAGGCCATTTTGGGTTTCTGGGTATTTTTATTTTACAAAAATATGGAGGTACTCACTTCGTTCGCAGGATGTTATTAAGCTCACGGTTCCAAGTTTTCGGACTGAGTTTGTTAAAAGGGCCTTTAAATGCTCTATACCATTGACTTGGAACTCACTACAAGCTCACATGAATCTTGTTGAACTGGTACCACTTAATGACTTTAAGTATTTGATGAGCAAATTCTTGTACTTGTAATTGTTTATAATATGATGTTGAACTTTTATTAAAACTGTGATTGTATGGTGTTCTTATGTTGCTTTGTTGTGTCTGTGGTAACTTTCTCCTGCCTGTCTTGCTCTTGAAAAAGAGATCCTTAATCTTCTTAATAAAGGTTAATAATACATTAAATAAAGACATGCTGGGATATGTAAGCATTAACAGATGACAGACTGTGCGTTGCCAGGAAATAACCGCAGACCTCAGCAGTGTGGAAAGCCACGAAGGCCGAGGCTGAGGAGTCTAAGAAAAGGGGTCTAGGGATAGATGGATAAACAACCCAAACCGTGGTGTGGTATGGCATTGTGCAGCACTTTTATGGATAAGCCCTGGCCTGGTTCCAGTCCCTGAATCAGGCTAGATAAGCCCCATAACTACCTAAGGAAATCCAACTGTCCCTAAAATTCTTATTGGGTGTAATGTCTAGTGTGTTTGTGTTAGGAAGTCAGCTCTTCACTCTGTCCAAGGGGTAGCGGTAGAGGACTGTGGAAACCCCAGGCTGTGTAATGTGAGAGGTAGCTAAGACAATTAGGCTTACGAGCCAGCCACCTGTGTATTAAAATAGGACAGCCACCAGCTAGCTATTGCTTCATCACAAAATTGCTTAAAACCTGTGGCTGGTTAGCATGTCTACATCAGCAACAATCTTTTTGTGGTAAGTGAATGTTAAAATCGTTTTTTATTTTGTAGATGATGTTATTTGGAAGTTGGTGTTGAGATTTAAAGAGAGAGGATTTGTCATCTATGTTTTATTTTGTTCAGCTCCTCAGGGGGGCGTAGTGATACTTTTTGATTACATACTACAGCACTTGAGTGAATAGGCAACATTCTATGTGCGGCTATTAGGGAATTGTCATCATAGGTTGGCATAGGCTTAGAATACAAGTTTAGCCAATGAAATTGCAAATATCGCCGAACCCCCTTTATAAATTCCAATAGAAATTAGTACCTTAAAATAAATTACAGTTAGGGACTTGATACTGTTCATTACAGTAACTGTCTTGATACTGTAAAATAAATTACAGTTAGATTTATTGTTCTGTAAAATGAATCACAGTAATTGTACTGTAAATTAGATCATAGGATCACTAGCCAGTTGCTGCTAGTAAGTTACTGTACATTTTACAATACATGTATGACAGTGTACAGCTCTTTTTCTTTTTTGGATTTGGTCAAAATCAACATTTGTGATGCACACTTGGATGTTGTAATAATTCAACATAGTACGTTTGGTGTGACAGGGTGCGCTGAGAGCTGGGCCAGCCAAAACATCATTCTTACCACCCAGCCAGCCAGCCAAGCT
>JACXGM010001215.1:46544-57388 GCA_016801145.1 Umbra pygmaea
GTGTGTGTGTGTGTGTGTGTGTGTGTGTGTGTGTGTGTGTGTGTGTGTGTGTGTGTGTGTGTGTGTGTGTGGTCAGCATTAGGCCTTTGGCATTACATTTAAATCTAGGGTTAGGGTTTAAAAATAGAGTTCTTTGATGATAGTTTATGTGAGTGAATGGCCATTTTGTAGTTTTCATCCAGCTTTTTCTAAATTTCTTTATGGAAGCATTCCATATTGCATGTTAACAAGTGTCCTTGTAATGTACATTGTCTTATGTTAGGTAGGCCTAAACATCAACAGGTGAAACATCACAACAAGCATGCCAAAAAGTCTCTGACAACCACACAAAGAATGTCTGCCTGCTCCAAATGAATGAGGAGCAGAGCCAAATAGCAGTCTGAAGCCTGCAGTATACTAGCTGTTGCCGACCTGGCGTGCGCCAAAGTGATGTCATGGGAGCGCCATATTTATTTATACTTGTGCATGGTGCTCGCGACACTAGTTGCAGTCTTCTCCTGAACAGAGGTGTCGCAACTGAGGAGAGGCTACCGACTTTGATATTTCTACAGACTAGAAGAAGAAGAAAAAGGTAAACGATGGCATAACTGGCAGCAGCATTGACATTAATGTCAACAGTGGCTAAGATTATCTTAACTGTGTTGTTATGAACCATTTACAGTTTTATTATGAACCATTAACTGTTTTATTATGAATCGTTTACTGTGCCCTCAAACTTGTCTATGCTTGCTGTTTCCACTTTGTCGCGCGCTGCTGAAAAAAAGAGTGGTGCGCGCCCTTGGCTCCTGTGCTCTAAATCCCCGTGGGCCAGCAAAATCTACATCATTTTGACGTTACCTTGGCGCGCGCCAGACTGCAGGCTTAATGTTGACTGCCTACCATGTTGTGAAGACGGAAAAAACATTCACAGACCGCTCTATTATAGTATTTTGTTTTTGGTTCCAGCCACAATACACTCATAGAACATGTATTAAAGAGAACACATCTTGTTTCTAGATAGGTGTTCTAGACAAGTGTTACGTTTAAACCAATCACTGTCATGCTATCAGTAAAAAAATACTGTTTTTAACATGTTACCGTAATTGCAACATTTGATACAAAATGAGCAATGTGTTGTCCCTATACTCATCTAAGACTGTAAATACTGCAGACACCCTTGGACAAACACAAAAAGCCAATATACACTCACCTAAAAGATTATTAGGAACACCATACTAATAGTGTGTTTGATCTCCTTTCGCCTTCAGAACTGCCTTAATTCTACGTGTCATTGATTCAACAAGGTGCTGAAAGCATTCTTTAGAAATGTTGTCCCATATTGATAGGATAGCATCTTGCAGTTAATGGAGATTTGTGGGATGCACATCCAGGGCACGAAGCTCCCGTTCCACCACATCCCAAAGATGCTCTATTGGGTTCAGATCTGGTGACTGTGGGGGCCATTTTAGTACAGTGAACTCATTGTCATGTTCAAGAAACCAATTTGAAATGATTCGAGCTTTGTGACATGGTGCATTATGCTGCTGGAAGTAGCCATCAGAGGATGCGTATGTGGTGGCCATAAAGGGATGGACATGGTCAGAAACAATGCTCAGGTAGGCCGTGGCATTTAAACGATGCCCAATTGGCACTAAGGCGCCTATAGTGTGGCAAGAAAACATCCCGCACACCATTACACCACCAGCCTGAACAGTGGTAACAAGGCATGATGGATCCATGTTTTCATTCTGTTTACGCCAAATTCTGACTCTACCATCTGAATGTCTCAACAGAAATCGAGACTCATCAGACCAGGCAACATTTTTCCAGTCTTCAACTGTCCAATTTTGGTGAGCTCTTGCAAATTGTAGCCTATTTTTCCTATTTGTAGTGGAGATGAGTTGTACCCTGTGGGGTCTTCTGCTGTTGTAGCCCATCCACCTCAAGGTTTTGCGTGTTGTGGCTTCACAAATATACAGCTTGAAGCAGTCGGCCCAGTCTCCTCTGACCTCTAGTATCAACAAGGCATTTTTGACCACAGGACTGCCACATACTGGATGTTTTTCCCTTTTCACACCAGTCTTTGTAAACCCTAGAAAGGATCTCTGAATGATCCAATCAAGAATCTGTGGAAAGAAGCGAAAACTGCTGTTCACAAACATTCTCCATCCAACCTCACTGAGCTCGAGCTGTTTTGCAAGGAGGAATGGGCAAAAATGTCAGTCTCTCGATGTGCAAAACTGATAGAGACATACCCCAAGCGACTTACAGCTGTAATCGCAGCAAAAGGTGGCGCTACAAAGTATTAACTTAAGGGGGCTGAATAATTTAAAGCTTGGGAAAATCTATAGTATATAGTTTAAAGCTTGGGAAATATTTCTGTATCCAAATCCGGCTTTAAACTTCCCCACAACAGTATCTCGGACCTGCCTGGTGTGTTCCTTGTTTTTCATGATGCTCTCTGTGCTTTCAACGGACCTCTGAGACTATCACAGAGCAGGTGAATTTGTATGGAGACTTGATTACACACAGGTGGATTCTATTTATCATCATTAGTCATCTAGGTCAACATTGGATCATTCAGAGATCCTCACTGAACTTCTGGAGAGAGTTTGCTGCACTGAAAGTAAAGGGTCTTTATAATTTTGCTCGCCCAATTTGTCAGTTTTTTATTTGTTAAAAAAGTTTGAAATATCCAATAAATTTCGTATCACTTCATGATTGTGTCCCACTTGCCCAGGTAAAAAAAAAGTATATTTAAATGTACTTGAAATGTATTTTATTTATCCTAAATATACTTCTAATATATTATTTTGGTATGTATATTTTGAAAGTATACTTCAAATATACTTAAATATATATATATTATATATAACCATACATACTTATTTTTAAACATAAGTATACTAGAAGTATATTACTGGAGTATAATTTCAATATACTTTTTTTTTACTTGGGTGTTGTTGCTTCTTCACAAAGAATTACAGTTTTATATCTTTATGTTTGAAGCCTGACATGTGGCAAAAGGTCGAAATGTTCAAGGGGGCGGAATACTTTTGCAAGGCACTGTATAATCGCCATTTTGAGACAAAACATCCCAGCGCATTTCACAGAAAGACACATTTATTTGCAGGCATATATATCCCCAAGCATCTTTTTTGGTTTTCAAAGTTCTAAATGTCTCTTAAACAATGTCTTTCCTTTCAAGCACAAGTTGCCCTACAATATATAATAAATATTTAATGTTTATGACCCTTAATTCCAATTTGCACAATAATTTGGAATGCTGTGTCTTAGTGTAGACCATGAGTTTTATAGGTACTGAGTCTGCACCTTATATTTTGTCATTTTAAGGGCTTAGAAAAAAGTGTTTAATGTCTTAGTTTTTAGACATACATTCATATTGTGCATTTTTAACACAATGTTGCTACATACATTAATGATACATACTTTTTCTTTTTGTTTTAAAAAATGCCTCATGGGTATTTTGCTGAGCATGGCTGAACTCTCCTAACCAATTCAAAAACAAGCTTATTAGTAGACAATGTAATTGTTTACAAAAACACTGTATAGCCTCTAAACATGGTTGTTTTACCTCAACAATGCTTCTCCCTGACCGTGTCTCTAACTCTCCCCAACATACTCCCTGTAACACTCCCCTAACATGCCCCAACACTCCAATAACACTCCACTAACACACCCCATTGTGCCCTTAGCACACACCTAAGGCTCTACTAACATGCCCCAAACACTCAGTTAACACACACCACTGTGCCCCTAACTCCCTCACCGTGCCCCTAAGATTCCCCAGCACAACACACCTCTTGTGCAGCTTGCCCTGCCTCTAGTTGTCAACAAAACAATAACAACAACAACAATAGCCATGGGGGAGACAGTGGCAATGTTTTCCACTCCTGCATATTCCATCTTTGATGTTGTTTTTCGTTGTATTAGTCCAACCTACTATGTTACAGCAGCACCTGTCCTTTTGAAGAATGAAGGGTAATTTCTGAGTCATTTCACAGTTCTAAGAGGTTTTCCAAAAATGGTTCAGTTCTCCGTGACAAAGCGACCCACCTTCCTCTAACCCCTCTGACTCTGTCTGTGACCCCTCCCTTTGGGGCTCCACCCACTTTCTCACATGGTTGAACTGGTCCATCCTTTGGAAGCCTCAGGAGACAGGTCCACAGTGAGCCACTCTTAGGAAAGCCTTTATTCATCTCCCTACGTGGTGTCCACTTTTCCCCATCAATGGTATACTCCAAAGTTAGCATGTGTTTGACCGTGAATACAGAGTCGCCCCTGACCATGGCGGTAAACAGCGCGCCCTTGCTGTTAATGAAACTTCCTGGCATTGAAGTCCACTGGCCTGTGGTAATGTTGTAGCAATCCATGAGACACCGTAAGAAGTCATCCGAGGGTCCGTTGCGCATCACGTACAAATTGTCTCTATGGGCCACCATACAATGGCCGTAGCTCTGTGGCTTTATCATCGTGGTGGCTATCACCCATTCGTCTCTCGCCGGGACATACTCATATATATCTGTGGTGTCTGGCGGCCTCCAGAAACAGACAAACACTCGCCTCCGGGCGACAGCGCATGCCACAGCGGTCACTGGCTGCGGGGCAGACTGCAGGCACGCCCACTCTCCTGTGGCTATGTCGTAAGCCTCTGCGGAGGACGTGATCCTCTTCTGGTGCTCACCGCCAATGGCGTACAGCTTCCCCTCGTGCCCCAGGAGGGTGAAGTTGGCGCGGGGCTGCTGGGGTCCGGGGATCTCGCACCAAATGCCCGTCCCTGGATTGTAGCAGAAGCCACGGTCCACCCTGTCTTTGCCATAGCCGTAGACGCCACCAACGATGTACAGGCAGTTGTCTAGGACGGCGACGCCCGCCAGAGAGGTGCTGGCATCGGTGGGGATGTCCGTCAGGTACTTCCAGTCCCCCTCTGCCTCGTCCAGGTAACACACAGTTCTGAAGGAGTCTTTCAGATGCTCTGTAGAGGGGGAGTGAGTTCCCAGAGCAACAAACGATGCTGGTGACAAAGACTCTGCGTACCGCACCAGTTCTTCGGGTAGAACGCTCATTGCCGCCCCCTCCAGGTAACTGTATGCATCCCTGAGGAATAGGGCAGCACTGTGGAACAGGTTGTGCAGACCAAAGATGGCCGCTGCGTGGTACAGCAGGAGGCAGTTGTCCGAGTCGATTATATCGCAGAGATGCTGGGACAATTGCGCCACCTGGAGGAAAGCAGCACATTCCGTTGCCTCTATGAGTTGATCCGGGTCCTGCAGTGGAGGCTTCTCATCCTGACACACGGCTAATGCGATCAGAAAACCACGTGCACGCACTCCTCCTTTCAGATGCAGCTCGTCTTCACTACTCTCTTTCATGCCGGACCGAAAGAGGGCACGGAAATACTCGCTGCACTGCTCTAACAAAGCCCTTTCCACAGTGAAAACACTCCCCTCCACCCTCACCCTCAAACAGCCTGCCTGCTGCACTCCCTCCCCTGGTTTGGGGCTCTCACTTTGGGCCTCAGTAGCCATGTCAAGTCCCAGGCTTTCGGAGGCCTCCATCTCATCCTGAGCTCAGATCCTGTACCCCAGTAATAATGAAGTATGGCAAAGTTGACACAGGCTAGTCTAGTTTTAAGTTGATGATATGTACGTGTAGTAGGACTGTACACGGTTGTATTTCTGCCTTGCTGCCTGCCCCGAAAATAGAATGATGCTAAATATAGCAAAAGCAACACTCACTAGCGTCTAATAGGAGAGGGGAACTGTTCAACTGTTCATGTTTATGGAGGCAGGGTGAATGAGGGTGTTAGATCTGGACTGTAGGGAGAGAGTGTTTGAGTTAGACGGGACGCTGGGTCTAGTGTGTGCGTGGAGGGGTTAGAAGGGTGTTGGGTCTAGTATGTGGGGGCAAGGGGGGGTGTTGGGTTGAGTATGTGGGGCTGGGGTAGAGGGGGTGTTGTGTCTAGTGTATGGGGGTGTCTAGTGTATGGAGGTAATGGCGCCCTCAAGGGGTGGCTGGGGGGGACTTGGCCACCCTGATACTATCAATGGCCCCACCACTTTTTTTTACCCACGTTTCTTTTTACAACAATAAAAAGATCTGTATCAATTTAAACTGTCTGCAAGTGACCAATTAAAGCTATATAGTTATTTTTAAGGAAATAGACAACTAGCCTATTTGAAGAACAATGCGTCACCTAACACATGTGTATACAGATAAATGAACACATTAAAACATAATTGATGTGGAACTCAATATGTTAACTTTAGCGGTATTAGTCTACGCAAATTAGGACCCATATTCATAAAACATTTTAAGGCTAAAAGTAGCTCCTAAATCCATTTATGAGATGGGCGTGTCACTCGTAATTATAGGACTCCTAAATCCATTTATGAGATGGGCGTGTCACTCGTAATTACAGGACACCTAAATCCATTTATGAGATGGGCGTGTCACTCGTAATTATAGGACTCCTAAATCATTGGTCTAAGAGAATTTCACAAAGTGTTTTTGCTCTAAAACCAGCTCCTAAATCTCCTTCCAGAGCTGCTTTTTTGATGCGAACTGTCTCCCACCCTCATAGATCTTTTGCTTGAGGATGCTCCAAAGGTTCTCAATAGGTTTGAGGTCAGGGGAGGATGGGGGCCACAACATGAGTTTCTCCTCTTTTATGCCCATAGCAGCCAATGACAGAGAGCATCATGAGATTGTCATGCATGAAGATGATTTTGCTGCAGGCATGGATCTTCTTTTTGTACCATGGAAGAAAGTGGTCAGTCAGAAACTCTATATACTTTGACGAGGTCATCTTTTTCGGACATGGTGGCCATCCACCAACCATCCACTACTTCATCCATCTGGACCATCCAGGGTTGCCCGGCACCCATCAGTGAAATATCTCATGTTTTTTATATCCCTTTTCCAAGCCATTGCTCTATTTGATGCTTTTCCAAAGCAGAGAGATCCTTTATCTTTTCCATATTGCTTGAAACATGTGGCTTGCTTAATAATGTGAAACATTCTTCTTAAGTAGTTTTCCTTTAATTGGGCTCACCTGGCAAACTAATTATCACAGGAGTCTGAGATTGATTTCAGTGATACAAAGAGCCCAGAGACACAATACCACCCATGAGTTTGATTGAAAAACAAAATATGTTTATGACACTTAATTCCAATTTCCATAAATAATTTGGAATAATATGTATACATATCAAGTATCACAACTTGAAATATCTCTAATAATGTCCTTCCTTTCAAGCACAATTTGCCTGACAAGTAAAACGTCTTGCATCCAGTTTGGTTTCATTTTGGTTTGCCCGAGCATCAGGTCAATGTTCTAGTCTAATAATGAAAAGAATGCTGCATATCCGCCAATCTGAAAATTGTTTACGAGCTGCCAGACGTAAGAGGCTGACAATTTTCTGAACATAATTTACAGTGAGAAAAAAAAATATTTGATCTCCTGCTGATTTTGTAATTTTGCCCACTGACAAAGAAATTATCAGTCTATAATTTTAATGGTAGGTTTATTTGAACAGTGAGAGACACAATAACAGCAAAAAAATCCAGAAAAATGCATACAATTTTTTTTAAATCCTTGATTTCAGGTAAGAAAAAGAATATGTCTATTTTCATGATTTGTAGAGTTAAACATCCTTTTTACCTCAAGAACTCAATAGTCAACACAACATTAGATGAATAGCACAGATCATACACAAGTCAGATGGGTGTTTCAATCTTGATCTTATCACACACACTGAGTTTGGCAGGACTTAAATTAGTAATGATTATGTCATAAATAATACAATGAGATCTCAGTTTTACTGCTGCTGCTATGACAAGACAAATACCAGCACATACCTTCACTAGGAGTGATGATAACAATTACAATATGGCCACAAAATGTGTCGTGTTGTCAGCTGAATGAAAATGAATGAAAAGAGTGTGTAGAAAAATCACTGAAAGAGTGTGTAGTCACAGTATGTATACCTGAGATTTTTACTACAATTTTGTGAAGACGAGTGTTGTTGGTGTGCCTGAACAGTTTGGATCAAATGACTAAACACAACATGTACAGTATGTGGACATCTATTTTGCAGCGTTCATGCACTCAAAGTGTCTGGCCTAATTCATGTGTAAGGAATAAAATTTTGTCAGGTACGAGTAAAGATAATGCACTTCTGCTGTTTTGGCATTTGTTATATAAGACCTCCCTGGTAGGCACACACACAGAGACGCACACACACACTAATTTGAATAATGAAGAAAGGTTGAATAACAGTTCCTCACACAGACAGACTCACTCAGTGTGAGTGTGTGTGAGAGAGAATGTGAGTCCCACCTGAAGGATTCTTGAGAAAACTCAGTTACACCTTCCTCCATCCTGTGTGTGCGTGCGTACTGTTCAGACAGAGTGCTGCCCTGTTTCAACTACGTCTTGAACAGGCCCATGCTGAGAATGTGCTATCACCCTGTCATGAGATGTCCAACTCCTCTTTTCCACTCATTACATGTGAATTGTCTGTCATGGGCTGGTTAAATGGCGAGAGTTTGGCCCACAGAGGATGATGTGATGCAGAAGGACTTCCTGATTCTGGGCTGGTCGGGCCAATAAGGATTGGGGGCGGTGCTTGAACTTGGAGGCAACTGGAACTTTATGTGTTGGTGAATAAAGGGTACTGAGTTCTTCAGTTACAAAGTCAAAATTGGCTATGGCATAAACATTTGCTATAAGATGATTGAAATTCAATTAACATTCAAAAACAAATTGTAGTTTTGTTTATATATTTCTGACGAAAGGAGAATTCCATTCCTTCCTCTGCAGGAATCTCAATTGTCAAAAGCATTGCCCCAGTAGTAAAATAAGGACATTTTGAAATGTTTGTGAGAAGATTTTCTTTCCAGGTGAAGGAGATTACATTGAAAATATAGTTGTCGTATAAACACAGATGGCCAAGTAACCAGATGGTACATGATTCCACACACAGATGCACACACTTAGCTATGTAAATAGGGACACCAAAATTGACTAGCATTAAAAAATCCTACTTAATGGACAGACTGACCACCAGGAATACATGTCCTACTCTACCTTCTCTGAGATGTCATCAGACATTTACTCTACTCTAACATGCTTTTTACTGATGCAGAGGGTTTCCGACTCATTATCTCTCTCTCGTTCAATCAGTGTCTCCTCATGTGTCCCTGACCCGTCCAAGTCCCACTCATTACTCTGCCCTCTTGGATTATATTTGGTTTTGCATGTTTTCACAGACTCCAGTGAATAGTCAAACATGTTTGGAATACAGGTTACTATTCACAGGACAGGTCTTGGTGTATCGTTATGGATTTGTGGAGTTTTGGCATTATTTGGAGCATTTGTGTGTGTAACATTATTTCCATTATTATTCTCCTTGTCAATCAGCCAGTCAGACAAACAGAGAACTACAGCCAGATGTCTGAGTCTGGAAGCAAAGAAGAGGAAACCGTAGTTCCGCTAAGAGCTCACAGGGATTTTATAGTGTCTCTGTTGTTTTTTGTGTGGGTGTAATCAGATTCAGTCTCACACACTCTCCCTTTGAGTTTGTGATAAAATTTGAGTTTGTGAGATAAAGATTGAGTAGAATGTGCTCTAAAAGGAAAAAGCCACATTCCTCCTTTTTTTTTGTTGTAATATGGTACCAAGGACTACATGTTTCCACTGTGTTATCTCATAAAACTTGCTACTTCAATATACAATGGGCAATTAATTAGTAGGTTCACTCCGAAACATTCCCAATTCTATTCTGTTTTAGTGGTACCAAACATGAATTGATTCACTGATTATTTTAGATAAATATATGATATTAATAAAATGTAATTCTTGAAGTACATCCTACTGTATATTAGTTAAAAAAACTGATAGGCTAGGCATGCAACGTTAGGCATGGCTCTACAATTTGTCCGGCGTTAGCTTATTTGCAAAACTGGAAAATCCACATATGGTAAGTATTCTGAAACATGTATAATCTATGTAATTCATTCAATGATACAAACTGGCGTATATTATTTTTAACATTGGTGGACAAGAAAAGGTTAATTAACAGCTAGTATCAATAGAATTATATCAATATAATCAATATATCAATAGAATTACGATAAGAACTGCTAGATTAATTTGAATTAGAATGGCCTTTCTATTCATTCTATTTCTATGCTTGAAACAGACCTCATTTGAATAAAGGGGTTGAACCAGTTCTTTTCTAATATTTCCTGATGGCAGACATTAGCCGCTTTCCGACCAAGTAGTTACAGGAACGTAGTTCTAGGAACAGTCCACTTCTAAACAGTTCTACTAACTACTCTCCCCCAAAACCGGTTTTGCTCTTTGCATTCGCACTGGTCAAGTGGCCATAGGAACTGGTAGGAGGGATAAGGGCGTGACACAAGCACCACAACAAGCTTTTATAGCGTAGTCACTAGACTTTAGTGTAGCGCTACATACAACATTTCAGTTTAATGTTTGTAACACTGGGTGTATAATTGGAGTTAAGTGTGTAAATCACCTTATGTATGTGGATGATCTGGTTGTTTTCAGCCCAAGTAGTGCTGGGTTCCTACCGCGGCTTGCTGTTCTTTCAGATTACGAGGCTGAAAATTTTACAATTTTATCAAAATAATGTTGTGATGATAATGTCCTAATAACGGAGTTCGAACCGCGGCGTTTATAAACTAGACTGGATTCATAGAAATTGAGTAGCTACTTAACACAGAAACACAAAAGACGAAGGCTCCAGCATGATATGTAGCATTATACGCAACAGACAAACGAAGCGACCGGTGTAATTTATAAGTTGGACCAATCA
>JACXGM010001216.1:0-57359 GCA_016801145.1 Umbra pygmaea
AACTCCCACTTTCCCCATGACCCTCCCACGAACGCATATTGAAAGCGCAACTTGTCTCTTGTCGCTCATGTGGCACGCAATCTGCGATTTTACCCAAGTGCGCCTGGTTTGTAAATAGCCCGCATTGGTTACGTCCGTCTTTGCGACCAATTAGCGCCTGAAAACAGGCGCAAACGGCTTGATAAATCTAGCCCACTGTCGTTTCTGTATAACAGCTTTGTATAACTCAAGAATATCTACAGTAGATGCATTTTACCATGAACAGAAAAAATGGGAGACAACATGTTTACTCATGTTTTTGTATGGCTTCACTGTCATCACACCATGTTTTCATCTACCTTACTCTTTCCTCTCTCCCATCTGCCTGCCCTCTCAAATGCCCCAGGTCAGGAGGATGGAGCGGGTGTTTGCCATTTCTTCCTGTTGGGAAAATGTCGTTTTGGAAATGAATGTCGTCTTTCTCACAGGTATGTATATTACACACTCACCTCTGGCCTGTGAGGAATTGAGTGTCCTTCCTCGCTGTTAGGACAGTGAAACGTTTTTGTTCTTTTGTCCCTATACTCTGATAAGTTTAGATTTCAAATCAAACAATTAATGAGTTTAAATGTTTCACCATTTAGAAATGACGACACTATTTCAAGGGCACTATTTACCTCAGAAACGGCCACTCTCCTAAGTATTTCACACACAACAGTGTCTGGTGTTTACAGAGATTTACAAAACATTTAGCAGCAGTCCTGTTATGGCAGTTACTGTCTGGACCTCAAACTTAACCTGCTGGTACCGGTGTAGCAGAATGTCTTGGATGTACTACCGCAGCAGGTTCCATTCCTGTCAGCTACAAACAAGACGCTAAAGTGGAAAAAACATTGATGGAACATACAGATGGGAGTGTTGAGGTTTGGCATAAGCAGCAGAAGTCCATGGAGCCGTCCTTCCCAGGTGTTGACGGTACAGGCTGGTGGCAAGGGTGTTATGGTGTGAGCAATGTTTCCCTGGTACTTATTAAGTCCTTTGATAACAACTGAGTATCCGGCTGCATAGTTCCCATTCAACACTTTACTTTAAATTTTTTTATTTTTTAACCTTTATTTAACCAGGTAAGTTGACTAAGAACAATTTCTTATTTATAGCAACGACCTGGGAGCAATTAGGGTAAAGTGTCTTGCCCAACGACATTTGGCTCAGTCGGGAATCGAACTGGCAACCTTCTGACTACAAGTCTGACTCCCTACCCACTGAGCCATCTGCGCCACTTTATGGCTCCAGTTTACACTTGGAATTCCCACTGGGAATTGCACCATGTTACAAAGCATGTATTGTCTCACTCTGGTTCCAGGAACATAACAGTGAGTTCAGTTAACATTGAGCAGCCTGCGCTGTCTTTAGAGCTTAACCCAGTAGGTCATCTTCCAGATGAGATTGAACAGGCCTTACCATGTCAATATACAGCTGTCATATCTGCAGAACCTCTGCTATGCCATCCCTGTAGGACGTTTCGGACAGCCATGAGGCATATGGAGAAATTTGTATACGCTGGAGTGTATATACCAATAGAAACTTTTTTCAACATACTGAATTTCTGGTTAAATTGAAAAAAGTTTTGCAGTGTTTGAACATCCCCAAAAAACATTGATTCATACCCACCATAAAAATACTTTTTTTGGGAAGTGCTGACATTATGCACTGGCTGGGGAAAAAAATAACAAAGATTGAGGGACTGAAATCTTCAAAACACTTATTTGCCAGCTCTTCACAGATGGCCCTCAGAAATTGGATCCTTCCTCATATTACTGATCCTTTTGTGTTGTCTATTTTGCTCTCGTGAGAAACTGAGATATTGACTGATGTCCTCAGTTGGCACACTCATACCACACTGAGCCCATTAACCGTCTAATCAGATCATGTAGCACAGTAGAAATCTGATTTATTTCAATAGCATGAGGAAGTGAAGTAATAAATAAACATAGCAGAGTGAAAATCAACTGTTTGGAGAGCTAGAGGAGTCCAGTGTAGACCTATCAAGACATCCATCCCAGTGTCACTGTCTGCATAAGGTGGGTATTTTGCTGTTACATTATCCAGGCTGTGAAATAATTTGGAAACCATCTTCTTCATGTGACCAGTAACGGAAAGGATGATGGCTGGCAATATGAATATTCATTCTGTCCTTGAGCAAGGCAGTGGACCCTAGTGACATCATTATGCCAGTTATCTGAACCTCTCCACTTTGGACTGGTTGTTTGAAATGCAGAATCCAAGTCTGAAATACATCTCTGCTTTTGTTCTGTCAGCACTCCTACGTTAGATGACCCAGAGGCTGTTGTAGACCAGGAAAACAGGAAGGATGAAGGAAAGGACCGGATATCCAAGAAGCGGAATGGAAAAGGAAATAAAAGCAGCCTGTCAGAAGACAAAGGTACAGCTTCTCTCCACTTGATAAAACACTGCCCTGGGTCTACTCGCATGATGATAACATCTGCCCACAGGATCCACCAAGAAGCCCCGCATGCGCACAGCCGATGAGGTCATCTCGCGGGTCCTGTGGGACGCATCGGTGGAGCCAGCTGACTTTGTGGTGGGTTACTTGGACCGCTTCCTGGGAGTGCTGGAGCGCCCGTTCTTGGACTTTAACTGGGACACGGATCCATCCGACTGTGACTTCACCTCAGAGCTGGCCCTGCCCAGGCACCGAATACAGTACTTCACTTATAAAGGCCGCAGAGTCTGGGACCGCAACAGCAGGACTGACAGAGTGTTTGGATCCACTGGACAGGGTCTTGCGCCCCCTTTTGGACAGGAGGAGAAAGAACCAGAACTGGGTAAGAGGGCAAGGATAGAGGAAGAATCCATTTAACCGTTACTAACCTATGTACTACAATGTTTTAAGTATGTTTTATTTGCAGGATCAGTGACCCAAGATGTTGAGCATGATGAATCAACAGTGGAACCAGATGACAGCAAAACTAAACAGGAAGAGGAGAGTGACGAGTCCCTAACGAAACCAGACGCTGAAAATGAACACCTGAAGGAAGGAAATCTGAGCCAGACGACTGATCAGACGCCTGAATTCACTGGCTCAGGCACAGGAAGTTCACTGAACCTACAGGAAGCAGGAGGACAACCAAAACCCACCAATGAGGAAGCTGTAAATGACCTGGGTTTAGAGGTGTTAGCAGACCAGCTCTCTCTATCTCAGCCTGATGGACCGAGCCAAGCTGAGGAAGGTACGAAGGAAGAGGAGTGGTTGGATTGGTGGACTGGAGGTCAAGCTGTAGCCCTGGGGCCGTGTAGGCCTCTGGAGCAGAAACCGGGAGGCCGCCCCCCCAAACGGAGGCCCACCCACTTCATCACCTTTCGGGCCAACACTCCATCCATCCTCTCTGCCTACCAGCACATAGAGCGGGAACTAACCACCCTCATTCCTTCCTCCGCCCCTCACTGGGTGCCTGCCTCGACACTTCACGTCACCCTCTGTCTCCTGGTCCTTCCCGGCCCAGAAGAGGTAACTGCCGCTGGGGAAGTGCTTGAACGCTTCGCCTACCTGGACCGCAACCCTCCATTGACAGTGAAATTCCCTCTGAAACTGAAGCACTTTGCAGGGAGGGTTCTGTACCTCAGCCCCCAACCACAGGTCCGCCTTCAGGAGCTCAATGCTGGCCTTCAGGAAGCCTTTAGGGAGAAAGGCTGGCTGCACAGGGCCTCCTTCTCCCCACGATACCACCTCACCCTGGCCAAGGTGAGGGTCGAGGAGGTGGAGAGGGTGTTTGGAGGGGTCGGGGAGCTCAAGGTTGGTAAGGGGGTGAATTTTGGGCGACTGCCAATAAATACACTACACCTATGTAGGATGGGGATGGGCGAGGATGGGTTTTATGACACCATATGTTCTGTAAATCTGTGGTAAAAGGGAGATGAGCGTGCATGTGTTTTAATCCCAAGGCTTCAGAGTTGTTGTGCTATTCACCATAATGAAGTAGCAGTGTTTAAAATAGGATTTATGTTTACGTTTAAGTCATTTAGCTGATGCTCCTATGCAGAGCTATGTGTAGTGCATACATTTGCATACTTTTTAATGCTGGCAAGCACCATGTTTTACCATCTGGGCTACACAGGGTCTAAAAACCGCTGCAACCTAGTGTTCAACCTTCCCAAGTTCTCCAAGGTCACCCCACATCTAAGCACGCTCCACTGACTCCCAGTTTAAGCTTGTATCAGCTAAGAGGTGATGGTTCTGACCTAAGGAGCAATGAGGATCTCCTCCCTACCTTCAGGCATTTCTGAAATCCTACATCCCTAAACGGGCTCCTCGTTCTGCCACCTCTGGGCTCCTGATCATCCCATGTCTTCAGGAAGTCAGCTCTCGATCCAAGCTGTCAAAACTCTTCACTGTCATGGCTCCTCAATGGTGGAACCAGCTTTCAATAGAGGCTAGAACAGGAGGGTCTCTATCCTTCTTCAGGAAACATCTGAAAACCTTCCTAGTAGCTCATTATGAGTACCTAAAGCAGTTCCACGTTCACCACCTGTGATGTCTTTTTAAACTGTATTTTATATTTATCTCTATGATCCTCTTTCCAGCACAGACTTTTGCCCCTTAACTGACTCGACTATTGAATTACAAGTATGCACTTACTGTAAGTAGTTCTGGATAAGAGCGTATGCTAAATGACTAAAATATAAAATTAAAATGTTAATATATTATATTGAGAAGCATAAAGTAATATATATATTTGTATGGGTATGTATAAATGTGTGTGTATATACGTGTGTGTGTGTACATGTATCTGTGTGTTTATATATACATGTATATATATATATATATATATATATATATATATATACACATACATACGTATATACATATACACATACATATATTAAAATTCATAAGTAGCAGTGATTGTAATTACTAATTTAATCTGAGTTACTATAGCATTCACAGGGAGCAACACTACATTTTTACTTTTATTTAAATAAAATACAGATTAAAAATGTAATTCATATTTATATCCAGTTGATATCATAAATAGCTATTTCTACATCTGGAGTTCAACATACCAGTTGAATCTTTTAGTATTAGATACTGTTTTATAGTTTCCACTATTAAATTGGTGATGTTAAATGGCTGGGTTTTTATTTTTGTTTTTAAAGAATAATGAAATTTCATGCCATGGAAATTAAAAATGAATTTTGTTATTTTTATGAATGTCTTTGAGTGGTGATATTTCTGTAAGGGGGGGATGGAGGAGGAGATGTAGAGGGAAGAAGAAGCATAGAGAGCGTGTTGCTGTAGCGTGCTTGGTCTGAATGAGAGCCATGTAGGCACGCTAAACTCTTTCTGAGTAACTCTTGCATACATAATATTATTTTCTTTTTTTTTGTCTCTCCTTCCTTTCCTCAGAGATACAGGCACACCATATGTATGAGTCGGTGAGCGTCTCCTCTCTCCCACTCGCTTCCCTGCTGGCATTATCTTTCTGCTTCCCCTCCCCCACCCCATTTTGAGTGACACAGAAAACAGCTCTGCGTTGCTTTTTTCCTTCTCTCCCCCAACTGCCAATGTTACACATAAATACCACAAAGTTTGTTTCTATATATAATCCTCATAATCCTGCTGGAGAGAGAACCGTCACCTCCCTCCAATTCTAACCGTCTTTGCTTTTCTTGGCTCTGGACCCATTGGTGACAGTTTTGCAGTCTCACACTGAATCCGTTTAATGTCACGCCTCTCTTCTCGCTCTATTCATCTGGCATCCTACCTCCGCACCTCCTTCCAGCATTCTCACACGCTCACTCAATGCCTAGTTGACAAGCCACCATTTTTCTCTTCACAATATCTTTGTTGCTCCATCCATCTCCCCTGCTTTCAGTATCCATCTAAAGTGTACTGATTTGCATCTCCTTGTTGGTAGCTACATAACCTCTCCACTGCCCTGCATTTACAGACAAAACATTTACTCAAAGATTATATCGTGGATTGTGTTTATTAAGATATCTGAAATGTAACGAATTCTTTTTTGCATTCAGACGACGTGATCAATTTTTGTGATTGGCGTTCATTGTTGATCGATCTGGTTTCGGCGTGCTAACCTGACAGTGTGGAGGCTGGTTTAGTGGCAGTGTTGACGGGGGCTGCGGTTGTGTCGGTGCCTCAGTGTGTGCGAGCCGCTAGGGGATGGAGAACTAATCCCCCGTTAACCCCTTCATTCATTATCTCCGGGCACCATCGTGTCGCTGCCTTGTTGTGGAGTCGCCTCGCTGAAAGACCTGCTGCCTGCCAGGGGTTTGGACATGGCGATAAGGGTCTCCTCTGGGGTATCTCCCCAATCCTAATCCCTCTTTCTCTCTCTCTCCTCCCTCTATCTCTCCTCTCTCTCTCTCCTCCCATCTCTCACTCTGGCTCAGGGCTCCTCTCTTATCCATGAACACAACCACCTCTCCACTTTGACCAGACGTCCATACAATCACAGGCTGTTAAATATTTCAAAACTAAAAACTCAGGGTCCATTTTTTTCTAAAAACATTTTTTACATATTTTTCGGGATTCGTGTCCTGAAGTCGTATTTTTCAAGATGAGGTTTTTTCAGTTGTATGTGGTGCTTATGTATGGCAGGCATCTCCTCCAGTAAGTGGGTAGATATTTGACGGAACCACAGAGGAGAGCAGGAGATCATAGGGGGAGAGGGAGGGAGAGCACCTCCCACCGCTGCAGTTAAAGGTAAGACTGATCACTCTCCAGTCACTCTACGGTCAATTGTTCAGCAAGACGAACAGGCTGTGAAGTAGATCTGAGCTGTACTGTTAGTCCATGGCAGTTTATGTTCAATAATGGAGACTTACCAGTTTTTCCAATAAATTGTTTGGATTCATACCATTTTTGGACATTGGATGAAGCACAAATTAGGAATTGAGTTATAAAACATTGAGTTGAGCCGTATGTTTGATTCGCTTTAAAATTGATATGTTTGAACTGTCTATGCAAGTTGATCATTAGAAATTGTATTTATTGTAATAAAATAACATGTCACAGAAGAGTTTTCTTTCAAATCGGACCTCTGAAATAATCCTTTTGACATTGTGTCAGATTGTGAATGATCTTGTTTGTGTGGGAACACTATGCTGTTAATAGCATATGTTGTGATGTTAAACACTGTACAGTTCTGTGATTGATTGATTCTGAAAACCTAAGTAGCCTACAGCTGAATTCACTTCATGTCATTGATTTGGGAAAGTGTGAGTCTGTGTGTGGGATTCTGTTGTTGTGCATAAAGATACATTTAATTTGATTTGAAATCATGCACATTTTTAACTCTGTATCTTAGCCTACTGTTTGTGATTATGCAAAGAACATGCAGATTTATAGACGGGAAAAACAACGCACACACAGAATTGCTGTTCATGACTCCACTACATCATAATAAAGGGGCTGTGATGTTCTTCAATGGCCCATATAGCTTCTCATTAACCTGCAGTCACAAGTTACCATTTAAGGGACCATTAGACCTTAAAGTAACTGCTCAGTAAAAATCTAACTTGTGGTTGTTTACTCATTGCCAAATAATGTTGTTAACTTGTATATATAATGTTTGCATCCAAATCTTAAATTTGGAGAAAACCCCCCACCTCAAAATTCTTTTAAAGATGATGTCATTCTCCTGAGGAGTTTCTACTAGCCAATCAGCATTCTAGAGAAGAGAGCTGTCCAATCAGTGGTGTATTCATGTTCATATTTTTTATATAGACAGACCGTCCTGTTGTTAGGATACGCCCACACCATTTCTGCACAGACAAGCTGCTCTTAAAATACTTCATCAAACATTTTGGAAGGAAAACGTCTTTAACTGCTGGGCACTTTAGCTTGCGAGACACAGCTAATGATTATGCGGCCATCACATCAAACTAACGAGCATGTGGTTTTCTGTTGCACGTCATTATTCATATCCAGTGACCCAGATCAGAGCTGTGCAGGGAGGAGAATATGTGGTTAAACCTTTTGATAAAAGACAAAAGAGAAGGTGGCTTTTTGTTCAAAGAGGATTGTCTCTACAGATGGAGTAGTTGCCTACCCATCTCCAGGCTTCCTCATTACCGCCATACAAAGTGGACTCATCTAGAGAAAGATTTTCTGGTATCTCAATCACTACAAATAATCAGATTTTTTAAAATAGTGCTATTCCCAGGTCTAAGTCAGCTGGCGTCAATGATGTGACATTGACTATTCTACCCATTCCCCTCACTGTTTAGGTTTCTGTGAGTCTCTTTTTAGACAGAGCAGAGCAAAGTAGGCTTTGGTTTATGTTCTCTCCTTCCATTTCCCTTTCCGTTTTCTCTCGCTTCTCTCCTTGATCCCTCTTACATGAGTGAAAATTCCCATTTATTCAGTTATGTAACAGTAACCAGCATAATAACAAGGCGTCAACATGATCCTGCTTCCTTCTGACAGCTGCTGCAGAGCCACTTCTCAGGATGCTCCCTAGCCGGTGCCCTCTGAACAGGGCCAGCCTCAGGCATAAGCAAACTAAGCGGCTGCTTGGGGCCCCATGACCACCAGGGGGCCCCCAATCAAGTGCACAGGTGACTCCGCATTGTAGGAGGGGGCCCCCAAATCAAATTCTGCCTAGGGCCCCCAAAAGGCTTGGGGCGGCATTGCCTCTGAACCACTTCTCCCGGTTTGCACTAGCACCCATTTATGACACTACATTTGTTTTTTGTTAGATTGGAAATCAATGTACTGTTTAAACCGGTAGATTTATTTAGAGATGGAGCTTATTTGAATTTATAAGTTGAAACACAGTCAGTGAATACTAGATTAAAACCACAGAAAAATGGATTTGGTTGTTGGATTGGGGTCAATTCAATTTCAAATGAATTTAATCATGTTAATTGACACAAAAAAAGTAGTATTTCAATGTATCATATTTAATTACATTTAAACCTTGAAATACTATAAATACTGTAGTCTAACCACACCATACCATTTTTATATTCAATCTAATGTGGAAACAACCTTCACTGGTAATTCATAACATACATAGTATGGCCACCATCTGTGTGTGGTCATGACACTGTGCAGTACAACCATATCTGCAATCTGTTGACAGGGACAGTGTCAGTAGATGGATGTCTCTGTGTGAAAGCACTCTGCTCCCTGCTGCTCTCATAAGTAAAATGGAGCGTTGGCATTGATTTCATTTGTGACAGTTGGGGTTTTGAGCCACTAAGGTGAACAGGCTTATTCTAATGTGCTTAGAGATAACTGTCTGGCCTCTGGGATGTCTGTTTAGCTCTCCCTCAACCAGGGATGCCCCATATTCACACGCGTGCACCCACACCCACACGTTTACATTGGCTGCTACAGTGAAATGACTGGTTCCCTATACTATTTGGTAAATAGATTTAGAGGCATTCTTTGTTAAAATACACTGATCAGCCATAATATTATGACCACTGACAAGTGAAGTGAATAACAACCATAATCTTGTTATCGTGGCACCTGTCAGTTGGTGGGATATATTAGGCAGGAAGTGAACATTTTGTCCTCAAAGTTGATGTGTTAGAAGCAGGACAAATGGGCACGTGTAAAGATTTGAGCGACTTTGACAACAACCAAATTTTTTGGCTGGGTCATAGTATCTTCAAAACTGCGGCTCTTGTGGGGTGTTCCTGGACTGCAGTGTCTAACAGATACCATGTATCAATCAGAAATGCCACAAGTTAGTGTAATAGATTACATTTCTGGGTTGGGCTGAGTTCACAACATTTGGGAAGTTCCTCAGTACGATCTTAATGACAAGGTAATAGAAGATCTGTAATTTTAGAATGTTGCCCATTGTTTCAATTGAAGGTAAAAAACTGTCAACTTTTTTCAGTTTATTTATGAACTTCTTTTACCTGGTCAATAGGGTCTTACTGAGGAACTTCCCAAAAGTTGTGAACTCAGCCCAATCCAGAAAAGTAATCTATTACACTAACTTGTGGCATCTCTGGTATCAATCATATAATTATAGCTGTGAATACCAACAGGCACCATGCATATCAAATACCCCACCTCGCAACTTACAAGACTTAAAGGATCTGCTGCTAACGTCTTGGTGCCAGATACCACAGCAGACCTTCAGAGGTCTAGTGGAGTCCATGCCTCAATGGGTCAGGGCTGTTTTGGCGACAAAAGGGGGACCTACACAGTATTAGGCAGCTGGTCATAATGTTAGGGCTGATCGGTGTATACTATAATATAATGTCTACACAAATGTAGCATTACAGTGCATCTGGAAAGTATTCAGTGCTTCACTTTTTCCACATTTTGTTTTTGAAATCTTAGCAATTTCATAAAAAAAATGACA
Source organism: Umbra pygmaea (assembly GCA_016801145.1). Lineage (NCBI taxonomy): Eukaryota > Metazoa > Chordata > Actinopteri > Esociformes > Umbridae > Umbra > Umbra pygmaea. The sequence goes on from JACXGM010001216.1 coordinate 10,347, forward strand.
AAAGCACATGTACATAAGTATTCACAGCCTTTGCCATGACACTCAATATTGAGCTCAGGTGCATCCTGTTTCCACTGATCATTCTTGAGATAATTGAAGTCCACCTGTGGTGAATTCAGTTGATGGGACGTGAATAGAAAGGGCACACACCTGTCTATATAAGGTCACACAGTTAACAGGGCATGTCAGAGCACAAACCAAGCCATGGTCTGACGAAACAAAGATGGCCTCCATGGCCTGAATGGCAAGCGTCATGTCTGGTGAATTCCAGGCACCGCTCATCACCTGGCCAATACCATCTCTACACTGAAGCATCATGTTGTGGGCATGTTTTTCAGCGGGAGAAACTGGGAGACTTGTCAGGATCAAGGAAAAGATGAATGCAGCAATGTACAGAGACATTCAAGCTAAAAACCTGCTCCAGAGCGCTCTGGACTGGGTGAAGGTTCATCTTCCAACAGGACAAGGACCCTAAGCACACAGCCAAGATAACAAAGGAGTGGCTACAGAACAACTCTGTGAATGTCCTTGAGTGCCCGGCTAGAGCCCAGACTTAGGCCCACTTGAACATCTCTGGAGAGATCCGAAAATGGCTTTCCATCCAACCTGATGGATCTTGAGAAGTCCTGCAAAGAAAAATGGAAGAAACTGCCCAAAAATAGGTGTGCCACACTCAAAAATACTTCAGCCTGTAATTGCTGCCAAAGGTGCTTCAACAAAGTATTGAGCAGAGGCTATGAATACTTCTGTACATGTGTTTTTTTGTTTTTTACTTTTTATAGATTTGCTAAGATTTCAAACACTTCTTTACATTTTCATAATGCGGAATTGTTTGTAGAATTTTTACAAAATAATTAATTTAATCTATTTTGGAATAAGGATGTAACATAAAAAAATGTGGAAAAAGTGTAGGGCTTTCCAGATGCACTGTACAGTATATGGTCATACAGATGGATCATTGAAAAGGCTGAGAAACCATGTGATGCATTGATAAATGTTAGCATTCAGAGATCACAAAACAAAAAGTCTGTGGTACATTTCAAAATCCCTCTGTGTCATAACAAATCCAGTGTCTTATCTTTACCCAGTGTCTGTCCATCTGTCTGACTGAACAGAGCAGTAACTGTACAGCTTCTCTCAACTTCTCCGCTATCAGTCAGTCAATGGGTCAGTCTGTGCTGCTCTCGTCTCCTAACGTCTTAAAACCCTCTTGTCTTCAACTCTTAAAGCCCTTATATTCTGTTAGTATGTACAATAGGTGCCCCTCTCCCTGGTTCACAGCTCTGTGATTGGAATGATGATTTCTGTGTTTGTTGGCACTAAACCAATTTCCCCCAATGTTGAGCCTAGTTTGCCCCCTTTGCTGAACTCTGAGAGGGGAGCGGAGCAGCGTCTCCTAGCCGGGTGTTGATGGATGTGGTTGAGCAGTCTGTGTGAGGCTGTTTGCGTGCATTACAGGTTAGCCACAGTATCCTTCCTAGTAACATTCAGGTTCCAGGGTGGTTGTTGGGAAAGGTTGAGTTGGCTTGACGGGGGGTTGCTAGGAGGGGTTGAAGGTGGTTTATGTGGTGAGTGATTTGAGGCTTGGTGAAGGGCGGATGCGGGGGTTTAAAGGGGCTTCGTGATGGAGGGTTTAACTGGGGTTTATGGGGTTTTTATGTGGAGGTTGATCGGGTGAAGGTCAGGTGAATTTACGGGGGTTGACAGGGTTGGGGGTGTTGATGAAGTGGGGTTGATGGAGTGGTTTTTCAAAATAATATGATTTGTCTGGATTGAGTCCCAGGCAGACATGGTCTGATCTAATGTGGCTGAGCTGACCTCTGCTTCTCCTTTCATACGCTGTCTACTCTTTTGGAAGATGAGGGAGGCAATGGTTATGTAGCATGCACTCCCCTGGGGAAGATCACACTCCTCCAATCCAGGTTTTTTTCCCATTTCTTTCCAATGAGTTCAGAAGATTCATTTCCTGAATGATTGAACGTGAACATAATTGACCATATCCATGATCCAACATGCCAGAGAAGCGAAAATCACAGTCGATGAAAACAAACTGGCCAAGTGCTTGCGCTCTTGATCATTAGGAATACACTGACATAAGTTTACATTACTTTAGCAATAATTACAGCAGGGTTATTCTGAAGCCTGTTAACTCTCTTATTTGCCGACTATGGATGGGGTGGTAGGGGCCTGGCACCAAAAAATGGCTGTATGTGCTTTTAGCCAGTTATGGTGTCTTAGGTATATGTTGGTCCAGGCCTGTGAGGCTGTGGGATATTTATGTCACTCTAAGCCTTCTCTTCCCTTATTTTAACAGGGTGGAGGAAGGGGTGTTAAGTGGGAGAATATGGATGCAATGGCGACCGTGCCAAGCTACACCCCTTCGCTATGGGTGAGGGTGTGCCACAGCCTTCCCCGGCTAGACCTCACCATGACAATGAGAGACAACCTCTTCATCCCTGACAGCTGGGAATACCAACAGGTACTGTACAGTACCATGAACCAATCACATACATTATAGCTGTGAATACTTACAGGATCCAATCACCAATCGCATACATTATAGCTGGGAATACCAACAGGTACCATGAACCAATCACATACATTATAGCAGTGAATACTTACAGGTTCCAATCACCAATCGCATACATTATAGCTGGGAATACTTACAGGTTCCAATCACCAATCACATACATTATAGCTGGGAATACTTACAGGTTCCAATCACCAATCACATACATTATAGCTGTGAATACTTACAAGTTCCAATTTCCAATCACATACATTATAGCTGGGAATACCAACAGGTTCTGTACAGTACCATGCACCAATCACATACATTATAGCTGTGAATACTTACAGGTTCCAATCACCAATCACATACATTATAGCTGGGAATACCAACAGGTTCTGTACAGTACCATGCACCAATCACATACATTATAGCTGTGAATACTTACAGGTTCCAATCACCAATCGCATACATTATAGCTGGGAATACCAACAGGTACCAAGCACCAATTACATAAATTATAGCTGTAAATGCCAACAGGTTTCATGCATCAATCACATACATTATAGCTGGGAATACCAACAGTTACCATGCACCAAACACATACATTATATCTGTGAATACCAACTGGTACTATGCACCAAACACATATATTATATCTGTGAATAAATACAGGTACCATGCACCAAACACATAAATTATATTTGTGAATACCAACAGGTACCATGCATCAAAGACATACTTTGTACAGTATCTGTGAATACCAACATGTACCATGCCCCAAACACATACATTATAGCTTGGAATAAGAACATGTACCATGCATCAAAAACATGCAGCTCTGGAAGAGACCACTGCCATTTTTTCTTAAATCAACCCCATTGAAAACCTCAAGAGGAAGATGGATGGTCACATGTCATCAAACAAAGCTACCTGGATTTTTGTGCCAGGATTGGCATAAAGTCAACCAACATCACTGTGAACATTTGGTGGATAGCATGCGAAGATGTATGAAAGCCAATTATTATTATACAATTATTATTATTCCAACAAATATTGAGTTCTGAACTCCTTCTAAGTTAACACATTATTATTTCGTTGTTTAAAAATGATTGTGAACCTATTTTCTATACATTTTTAGAGGTCTAACAAAATTGCATCTTTTTTGTTATTTTGTCCAGTTGTTCTTTTCTGCAAATAAATGCTCTGAACAACAGTAATTTTAAAATGTGGGATATTTTGTCAATAGTTTATGGAATAAAACCAATAGTATAAGTTTACAAAAACACATAGCAATAGTAAAAGACACTGATGATTATGCAGTGGTCTCTTAATGTTTTCCAGAGCTGTACATTAGTGATGGGAATACCAACAGGTACCAAGCATCAATCACATACATCACAAGCCATAATTAACAAATAACATACAACACTATGAAAAACTGTCTAATCTCACACATCAGTCAACGACAACTGGCCAATCACATTCATCACTTACTGTAACAGGCTATTCATATATTTCCGTCATCACTTAATCTGGACCTCGAAGTCAGATCCACTTCAATGGAGCGTACTACAACTGGCCAACCCCCTCCCCCAGCAACTCCCCAGCCAGAAAACCTCTCTTCATGTTGGTTGTTTTAGTAGCTGAATTATTGGTAGGAAACAGAGGTACCGATTTCGATCTCAACTCATTAGTAAGTTGTCTGTTTTAATCTGTTGTCCCACCCTCTCAGCTTCACTAAAGACTCCACCTTATTTCACATACATTCTCATCATCACCGTACAATTATAAATTAATTACACTTTAGGGGTTTGCAATTTAGTACGGCTTGGTTTGACAATTTGATCTGAATCTGGAGACAGTAGCATCACTGCGTTTTTCTTTGTCGTTTTGATAGAAAAAAAACATTTGGCTGTGTTGTTGTTTGCTAGGTTTCTCGGTTCCTTTCCGCTTGTCTTGATGAAATGTAAATGCCTCCTCTGCAACATTACGTCACGCATTCATGTTTACAACATTTCAGCGGCACAGAGAGAGGGATTCTGAAAAGATCCTCCCGTAGAGAAAGACAAACGACTCAGGAAGAGCTCACAGTGAGAAAATGAGAGAACGGGAAAGTCGAGGAGTTCACGGGAAGCAGAAGATGGGGGAGAGAGAGCGGAAGGGGTGCGGGGCGAGAGAGTGGATGTATTTAAGTAGGTCACACATTATTAATAGAGATTCAGCAGTGTGGATAGAAAGAAAGACAGAGGGGGAAGGGAAGAGAGAGGTGGGGTAGAGCGAGCATGCCAGGGAGGACCAGGAAATGAGATGAGGGGACTAGAGAGAGAAGGATGCAGAAGCGACAGGCTAGAGGAGAGGGAGGGAGATGGAGAGATGGAGTGAGCTATGGAGGTTGAGAGCGAGAGACAGATGGAGCAGGATAATACTCTAGCTATGTGTTCTGGCTAAATGCACTCTCCAGTAATGTTAAGTATGATAGACGTTAGTATGTCACAGATACTGGAGGCTGAAAGGTGAGCTGTAGGAGAGATGGGCCAGGGCTGAGTAAAGTTTGTTAGATACAACATGGACTGAACTGGGAAATGCAAAGATACCTGATCGCTTTCAACACTTGTTAATGTTCAGGAGGCATATTGAACAGTTGGGAATGATCTTCTGAATGTATTTATTACTAGTTAATGTAGTATGCTATAATGTAAGGAATCTGTGTGGGTGTGTGTGTGTTGGTGTTTATGTACTGTACTGTTTGTGTTTGTAGGTGTGTGTAATCTAATTTGTGCTAATTTATTATCACCTTTAACTTGCTTATCTAGGATTGTATGACAAATGTCTTGTTTTTATTGTAGAGCCAAATAATATAATGATTGTCAGTATCACAGTTTTAACACAGGCAATGCAGGGTTTTTTAAAGCAATGGTTCCCAAACCTCTCCTCTGGGACCTCCAGACAGGCCATGTTTTTATTTTCACCCTGAAATTACAACTAGTTCAATTAGTCAACTACACATTACACCTTTGACGAATTGAATCAGGGCCATTTCAGGGTAAAAACATGGCCTGTCTGGGGGTCCCCGAGAAAAGGTTTGGGAATCACCGTTATAAAGAACATTAAGGTTGACAGGATTTGAAGGTATTGAACCAATGTCCACTGCTACAATACTCAGGACTGTTTTACTATCGTCCTTTTAGTAAGACGGTGTTGCATTATGAATCTGTGATAAATAGGTCTATCCAACCAGGGAAAAATATGTGACATTCTGTCAATGTCATCAGTCAACATTCATCAGCATGAGGTTGAAACTCAATTTAATATTTGGTTGGACAAAAAAACACTGGGCCATTAAGAAAGAACTTTAATACGAACCCAAGTTGTAGAAACACTCCACACCTGTAAACAGATCAAAATCGGTGTGCCGGTCATGTTTTCCAACGCAACAGTCACTAAAAAACACATTCTCAGCACATTCGGTACCTCCCAACTCGGCCACCATATGTTTTCCAAAAATCTTTGCTGACGAAACGGCATTTAAAAAAAAGACCTCTAGATTGAGGGAGTTTGTTCGGTTGACTTCCTGATATTTATTTGTCCCGTTTTATTCGCTTATCGACTCGATTCAAAGATCGACTTGCTTCAAAACTAGCATTTTTTATTTTCAATAATGTTGCATTGAGGTTTACGGAAAACTTAGAGTGGCTGAGTTGGGAATTACTAAACGCACTGAGAAGGTGTTTTAGTGACGTTGTGTCGGTAACATGACCGGCACAACGATTTTGAGCTGGTTAAGGGTCTGGAGTTTTCCATAAAATTTTGTTGACAACTTGTAATTAAAGTTACTTCCAAGAAGACTAATGTTACTTAGCAATGCATTTTCCATTATTATCAAGTACAATCATGGTGTTGTCATAAGCATCCTTCCATGCACTGCTGTGTAATATCGGGTTAACCTTTAACCCCTCTCTCTCTCCCTGTCAGACACTCCTGGTCCTCTCCAGTCTCTCTGCCATAGCTCTCATTCTCTCCCTCCTCATCATTCTTTCATTTCTGATACACTACTGCTGTTGTCACCGTGGCGACCGAATTGAAGGATCAGAGGAAGAGGAGGAGGACGAAGATGCAAGCACAGGCCATGGATACGGAGGCAGGAAGGGGCGGAGCATCTGCTGTGTCACCTGGGTGTCGGTGGCGGCCGTCACTCTGTGCTGGTGAGGAAAAGTCCTCATTGTTACATTCACTGCTACTTTGAGAGGTGGTGACGTGATTGTAAAGTACTTTGGGATGTTGTGATGTCTGTCTACGTGTCATTGGGATAATGTGATGTCATTGTGCCATTGCAACGCACTTCATCATTGTGATGTTTTGTAGAAACTGTCGGACAACATTGGGATCTTGTCGATCTTATGATGTTGGCGTGAGGATCATTGGAATATTGTGATGTCATTGGAATATTGTGATGTCATTGTAAGGATCATTGGAATGTTTGTGATGTCATTGTAAGGGTCATTGTGAGGTTGTGATGTCATTGACAGGGATTGATGCAGCAAGCAGAGATGGCTTGATGTAAGAAGCAGAGATGGCTTGATGTAGGAAAAAGAGATGGCTTGATGTAAGAAGCAGAGATGGCTTGATGTAGGAAAAAGAGATGGCTTGATGTAGAAAAAAGAGATGGCTTGATATAAGAGATAGAGATGGCTTGATATAGGAGATAGAGATGGCTTGATGTAAGAAGCAGAGATGGCTTGATGTAGGAAAAAGAGATGGCTTGATGTAGAAAAAAGAGATGGCTTGATGTAGGAGAAAGAGATGGGTTGATGTAGAAAAAAGAGATGGCTTGATATAGGAGATAGAGATGGCTTGATGCAGGAAACATAGATGTATTGATATAGGAAATAGAGAAGGCTTAATGCAGTATACAGGGATGACTAGATGCAGGAAGCAGGGATGGCTTGTTGTAGGAAACAGAGATGTTTTGATGTAGGAAACAGAGATTGCTTGATGTAAGGAACAGAGATTGATTGATGCAGAAAGCAGAGATGGCTTGATGTAGGAAAAGGCAATGGCATAATGTAGGAAGCAGAGATTGCTTGATGCCTGAAGCAGAGAAAGCTTTATATAGGAAACAGAGATGGCTTGATACATGAAACAGAGATTGCTTGATTCAGGAAGCAGAGATGGGTTGATACATGAATCAGAGTTAGCTTGATGCCTGAAGCAGAGATAGCTTGTTATAGGAAACAGAGATGGCTTGATTTAGGAAGCAGAGGTGGCTTGGTGCAGTAGGAAGAAATGGCATGATGTGGGAAAAAGAGATGGATTGATGAAGGAAACAGCGATTGCTTTATGTAGGAAAAAGAGATTGATGCAGGAAGCAGTGATGTTTTGATGCCTGAAGCAGAGATGGCTTGATGTAGGAAAAAGAGATGGCATGATTTAGGAAGCAGAGATTGCTTGATGCCTGAAGCAGAAATGGCTTGTTGTAGGAAACAGTCGGCTTGTTGTAGGAAAAAGTGATGGTCTAATGCAAGAAGCAGAGATGCTTGATGCAGTAGGCAGAGGTGGCTTGATTTAGAAAATAGAGATGGTTTGATTTAGGAATAAATAGATAGCTTGATATAGAAAACAGAGATGGATTGATGTAGGAAGCAGAGATAGGTTGATGCCTGAAGCAGAGATCGCTTGGGACAGGAAGCAGAGATGGCTTTTACATGAAGCAGGTATGGCTTGAAGCAGAAAACAGAGATGAGTTGATGCCGGAAGCAAAGATATTTCATGCAGGAATCAGAGATGGCTTGATGCAGGAAGCAGAGATGGCTTAATGTAGAAAGAACAGATTTCTTGATGTAGGGAAGAGATATGGCTTGATGCAGGAATCAGAGATGACTTGATGCAGGAAGCAGAGATGGTTTGATGCCTGAATCAGAGATGGCTTGATGCAGGAATCAGAGTTGACATGATGTAGGAAAAATAGATAGCTTGATATAGGAAGCATAGATGGCTTGATGCAGGAAGGAGAGATGACTTGATGCAGGAAGCAGAGATGGCTTGATGCAGGAAGCAGAGATGGCTTGCTGTAGGAAACAGAGTTGACTTGATGTAGGAAAAATAGATAGCTTGATATAGGAAGCAGAGATCGCTTGGGACAGGAAGCAGAGATGGCTATAAAGCAGGAAACAGAGATGACTTGATGCAGGAAGCAGAAATGGCTTGATGCAGGAACAAGAGATGGCTCATGCTATGATTAATGGTAGAAGTTGTATAGATTATTGCAATACCATCTGGGTCTGGATTGCTAAATTCCTCGACACTCATTGAAACATTTACATGGGTGAGAAATGCCTTCCCTTTCTGCATATAGTGCCCTCCTTGTAACCTTTTGAGGCACGTGATGCTGCCTTAAAAGAACATAGACGTTGGACTGTATGAAACTCAGTGTGCGTAATAAACACGCAACCCCTCCTCTCTCTCCCTTGCTTTCTAATCTGGGTCACATACTTTGCTGGAGATTGGGTCATACCATTGCGCTTGGGTTGCAGGGGATTTAGAGAACATCTGGCCCAAAGCCTTAATCTGAATTTTTGAATAACAGAGAGAGGTATAACTGAATATTTAATTATTTTTTACATTTCTAATATGACGCTGACTGAAGACGGCAGATGCTAACATTACTAAGACTCTACTAAGCTCTTATATTTCCCGGATTTCCTCCTTTGCATTTGTTAGTTATTTTGTTCATCCATTGCTCACATTTCACATTATTCACCAGTTCTATCTTGTTGTGTGACAAATTTAATATGTAAATACAAACTGAATAAAACATGAATCTTTCCTTCTGTTTTCCCCTTTTCACAGTGTTGCCATAGGTGTCGGTTTCTACGGTAACAGTGAGGCAAATGATGGGATGTATCAATTGACCTCGTCTCTTCTCACAGCCAATTACACGCTAGCTTCCATTGATCTGCTGGTGAGTGCTCCAGCTCGTCTCTTCCAACAAATGTGATGCATGCACAATACCCAGCCTTTACCACGTCCTGTAACACAGTAAGCGTGTTTGTATGCATGTGTTAGAATGTCTGTGTGTGGGTTTCTGTGTGTGTGCATGTGTGTATGTGAGCTCTGCTGTTTAAATGTCTGACTGACAGATGCCTTCTCCTCTGTTTATGATGGGGGGGAGGAATCCTACACTCACCCTCCTGATGGACAGAGGGAACGATAGACGAAGAACTTCTCCCTTTACATCAGGGAATTACAAAAGAACCCTCCCCAACCCGGCCCTGTACTACACAGCTACAGATTGTTGAATGATTCATAACCTCCACCCATCTGTCATGGCCATCCCAGGTTTCAGACACCATCTCTGGGATGCAGCTGTCCGTCGCTGGCCCTCTGACCTCCATGGAGGAGCTGTTCACCGGCAGTAAGCCTTACCTGGCGTCCACTCGGAACTGTAGAAGACTGTCGGAGAACGTGGTGTCCCTGCTGAGCACCTTGATCACGGCCCGGGTTTCTGACGGGGGCACGTGGAACAGCAGTAACAGCAGCAGTGGGGCCCCCATAGCGGCCCTGACTCCTGTGCCCCCGTCCGTGGCCCCCACAGTGCCATCATCCGGAGGGGTCATGCCCAGTCCGTTTTCCCCTGGCTGGGCTGCCAACACCCTCATGGTGAACGAGGACTACCGGTGAGGGAGCTGGGGTTTGTCTTACAATCCGAATGTTTCACGTAAACTCACACGTGGCTTTTGCTATTCTGGACAAAATTATATATAGATCGTTTTTTGTAAATGTTAAAATATGTAACAAAATATACATTCAAATCATATAAAGACGTACATTCAAGTCACGATAGATGTGTAGTTTCAAATGTATTCCGTTCATTGGCTGGTTCTATGGCATCTGGTTTCTAACATGGAAATTGTCTGAAGGTTGTCGGGTTCATTTCTGAGTGAGACAATAATGTAGTTGTGTCCTTGAGTAAGGCACTTTAGCCTATGTTGCTCCAGGGGAAAATACCCCTGGATAAGATTGACCAAGAGTGTCTGCTAAATGACAAAATGTAAATGTATGTGTGTAGGTGGCTGTCCTACATCCTGCTCCTACTCCTGGATCTTATAGTGTGTCTGTTCATCCTGCTAGGCCTGGCCAAACAGGCCCGCTGGCTCCTCATTCTGTAAGAACACACTCAAACACACCTTTACACCGACACCTGGTGTCGTGTTGCTATGTTGTAGTGGTGATGCTCTGTGACTTGCAGGCATCGCCGCTGTGATTTGTGTTTGCTGTGGGTCTGACTCATGTCTGCGTGGTTTCCCCAGGATGACAGTGCTGGCCTGGCTGGCTCTATTCCTAAGTTGGGGCTCCCTGGGCCTGGAGACGGCCACTGTGGTGGTGAGTTACGGGGGAGAGATGGAGGAGAAGGGGAGGTGTTGTTTAGAGGCAGGGAAGGATGGCCGTCCATAGCTGGCGAAAGCATCTCAGGAATGCTTTAAAGAAGCCTAAGCTTCCTTTTGTGATTCTCTCTGTGTCCCCGCTCTTTTTAATCTTTTCTTATAGCAATTCCTTTAGTATCAAGCAAACAAAACATTTATACATTTCATCAAAATAGTTTTTTCAAGACCAGTGGATGAAGTAATAAAATTATTTTTTCAGTACAAATGCACAAATAAATTAAACAAAAGGCAGAAAATTACACAAATTATGTAAATAAGAACAATGTTTTCAGGGAATGCTGATGCCTGGTGAAACCATGGCAACCACAGGTTACAGATATCATAAAAAGGATATAAACAATGGAAGGTGACCAAGGGCATAGGAACAGGGGGGCCCCCCCAATGTGACAGACAGGCAATGTGCCCCCCCCATAATAAGAACAATATGTGAAAAATATATGGTGTGTCCCCCCCCAATATCAAACTCGTTCCTACGCCCTTGAAGGTGAGAGCCAATTATATGCCATATTCTTTACAGAGTTTCAAGGAGAGGATCCCATGTAGCCTGCATGGTGTTAAAAAAAGGTTTCACGGATGTTAAATACTCTTGTCTATGGTTTGGAGATGGAAGAACAGAAGTGCTTTCAATGAGAGAGACAGAGAGAGCGAGAGGCAGGGAGAGAAAGGACCAGTAAGAGAACGGCAGAGAAGGAGAGAACCAGGGAGAAATCTTTGAGCTTTAAACACTGTTTCCAGGGAGAGAGCGAGAGCCAGGGGGGAAAAGAGAGAAAAAGAGAGTGAGCGGGAAAGAGAGGGAGATTTTTCCACTTGCTTTGGCAATGTAAACAACTGTTTCCCATGCCAAAAAAAAACATTGAATTGAAATGAGATAGAGGACACTTTAATGTTAAAGAGATGAAGTGAAGAGAATGAGAGCCAGTGTAAGACAGGAAGCTATATATGCCACTGTAAAGAGAGCTGTTTGTGTCTGAATGGTTGTGCGTGTGGGGGTTCACATTAGCAAAGCAGGCCAGCCCTGGAAAATGTCAATCCAGAATGATAGAATCTTGAAATTCACTTGATTAATGTCTACCGAAACAACCCTGTTATGCAGCTAACATCCTTCTATACACCATGTTAAGCAAATGTCATACAGGGAATAGTGAAGAACACACAGATCTGTATTGACATCACTATTTTGGAGAATAGAGAAGTGTTTATGTACATGTGATTTTGTGAATGGCTCCCTGAGAAAAGACGTTGTGGAGAGAGCGGGGTGCGTGCTGAGACTTTCGGGTGGCCCAGTGTCGCGTGGAGCTACGCTCGAGTTGCCTCAGGCTGGCTGGCGTTCCACACAGAACCCTTCTGTCCCTGGCCACTGAGAGGGAAACAATGACCCTGCTTATGGGCTTGCTATGACCTGGACCGACCCCCTGTCTCTGTGTTAATGGGTCTCTCACTCCCTCTTCTGGCCGGCCTGCAGCTTCTTCTGTGTCTGTCTGGCTGCTAGAGAGAGAGAGGAAGTGGCAGAGAAAGGGAGGGAAATGATCAAAATGTCAAGGATGGGAAGAGGGGCTTTGAGGTAACAGGAGAGAGGGTGGGGTAACTAGAGTGAGACGAGGTCTATACAGCAGGTCATTCAATAGAACACTAAGCGGAGGGCTGCAGTCAGATCCCTGAGCAGGAGTGTGTTTGCTAACTAACTGCACTCTTTTCACTGTACCTTCTCCTTGGTCCTGTTGTCTCTATTATCAGGCTGTCAGTGACTTCTGCACAGATCCCAACACGTTTGTGCTCAACTCCACCCACTTCAACTCTGGGACCAGCTCAGGTACAGTAGTGCATTTCAACAGCGTTTTTGAAGTGGAGATGTAGCCCTGCGACTCTGTACTGACTGCTGGTTGATTGGTTGCTGCTGTCCTCTTTCCAATGCAGACGTGTTGGATTACTACCTGACCTGCAGCAGACGAATGAACAGCCCATTTCAGCAGGTAGGAAGTCTCTTCTGTAGCTCATGTAGTGGTGTTGGGGGATCAGGGTGCCCCATGGACTTCTCAGCCCTGAATATATTGGGTAAGACTAATGGAAATATATGGGGGTGGCCAGACCATACAGGCAGCACTATAATTCCATTCTTAATGTTAGGAATGTATTAACTGATAGTAAACATAATGATCAGGCTGTGTACAGAACATGCAGTGTTAGCATATTGATGCTAAGCAATTTATTTAATGACATGTTGTCCCCAGTTGCTGACCCAGTCACAGAGAGCCCTTTCCAGCATCCACACACACCTCTCTAGCCTTGAGCGAAACGCCCTCCCACAGGTCCCCAAAGCAGAGGTGTGTGACTGTGGTTCAGCATGCAACACATTTCACAAAATGGCTGCTGAACATATGTACAGTGACATGTTCATGACATTCTAATGTACTGTCTTTGTAGAAGTCACTCAGGGAGGTTCAGCAGATTCTCAATGCCACAGAGGGCAACTTTCACCAGTTGGTGGCACTACTCAACTGTCGGGGTCTCAACAAGGTAGGCCAAGTGTCTGAAATGCAGTTTATACTGTAGGTCTCTAGTGTGCTTTTGATGTTTTGTTTTTTGGGGGTGGGTTATTTTTATTAGCTTATTGATAGGACAGTATAAAGCAGAGTTTTTGCTGATTTTCTAAGTGTTTGCTCTCTCTCTTTCTCAGGATTATATTGACTCTTTGAAAGGCCTGTGTTATGACGGGATGGAGGGACTCCTCTATCTCTCTCTCTACTCATTTCTTTCGGCTCTTGCCTTCACTGCCATCCTCTGTTCTCTGCCCGGTGCCTGGAGAAGCTTCCCAAGGTGTGTAAGACAGGGATTTCGGGAGTGAGAAGGAAATATACAATTAAATTTGTTGCAAACGTTTTCTTCACTTTGGTTTAAACTACTTTTAATCTAACGTAAAGTAGTCCTGCATCTCTAGGTGTGCTTTAAGCAGTTGATGAAGCAAGAGTTTTTGTTTTCCATCACAAACATATTCAGTTTTTATCTCAATGTTTCTTAAATTGTTCAGATTTTACAAAAGCTAATGATGCATTTTTTCTTCTTGTGATTGGTGTACATGTTTTGAATGTCTTCCGCACCAATACACAGTATTCCATATCTGTTTCATAGAATTTCACCGTTTCACACAAAGCCTTACAAAAATCATAATTCTCTTCCCTCTACATTACGGGCCACAGCGATTCAGAAGAGTACGAAGATTCGGACAGCGAGAGCGAGGACCCCTTCACTTCCCATCAGGCACGTAGACAGCCGGCCACGGGGTCTCAGCGAGGGGCCTTGCCCCCCTTCTATAATTACCCGGGGGCCGGGTGGACTCCCCCCTTTTCTAGCGCGCCACCCCTCCCGTGAGTAACACAGACACACAGACCCACAGACAGACAGACAGTGGCCATAGACAGACCACAGAGCGTGAGGCAGTTGCGTCTTGACGCTGACCTACAGTCACGTTTTACTCTACTGGGTAAATCTGATGACTTGATCCTAGATCTGTGCCCCGGTGCAACTTCAACTCTGAGTTCCCAACTGTAGATGACGCCAACCAGATGAGGATCAGCAATACAAGCCCAGTAAATGGCAGTGGAAAATGCATGAACCATACACAGACTACTACTGCTGTTTTAACAAGCACAAGGAATGGTTAGGGACTATAGAGAGACACTTGAGACATATTGCTTCAACATACATTGTCACGCTAACATAGATCTGGCAAATGTTTGATATAGCATATTGAAGAAATATATTTTTACTCTGACACCCACACATTTAAAGTGATAGAGTAGTTAAAAATGAGGATAGTTTTGTCAGTGGAAATAAACACAAGCAATGCAGACAGACACACAGACAGGTCTACAGGTGGACTGTAGGGTAGGCAGAGAAACAGACCCAATTCTAGAAGTCTGTCTGTCTGTGTGTCTGTCTATCGGTCTGTCAAGCCTTCCAAGACAGACGTAGACCGGTCCGATTGACCACTCACAGGTCTTGGGGGTTTTAACTGATGCTATTCCCCATAGAGTGCAGTACTTTGTGCCAAGTGTTTGTATGGTGCATTATATGGGGAATAGGTTGTCTTTGGGACACAGTCCTTCTTAATACGGGGAAAGATATGCTGGTCAGTTTGACCTAGGGTAACCCCACCTGATCAAATGTCTCTGTCTTGTATTCTCTTTTCATCTCACTACCTTTGTATCACTGTCTTCATCCCTTTTTCTGTCACACTCACTTACTTTTTATCACTCCCTTTCACTTTCTCTCACACGATTGGACACCCCTCTTTCTCTCACTTTCTATCACTAATTTCTCTGACGTTGCCCATTATTACGCCCTCTCTCTCATCATTATCACTTTCATGCTATCTTTTTCTCTCGCACGCTTTTCATCATTACCTCTCTCACTCTGCATCTTCCATTCTTACAATCTTTCTTCTTAGTTTGCAAGTCTCATTAGTGCCATAACGTAGTTCACTACCTTATGGCTTAATGTGTACAGTAGTAGTTCAGTACTTACCTTCCTCATGGATAATGTGTACATAAGTAGTACTTACCTACCTGATGGCTTAAAAAGTACAGTAGTAATTCAGTACTTACCTACCTCATGGCTTAATGTGTACATAAGTAGTACTTACCTACCTTATGGCTTAATGTGTGTATGTTAGAACATAACTACATTTGATAGTTAAATGTCCCTAGTCCAGATATAATAATAATAACAACAGTAAATTACAAAAAAGCAGGTACCAAATAAACAATTAGAATACATTAATTTATTTACTCATAAATATATTGGTTTTGACTGAAAATGGAGCTTGTGAATACAGTGGAATTAAAACAGAGTGGATTTTAAAGACCGGAGAAGTCTTTAATGTCCATTTACAATTATCAGCAGTCAACTGTGTCTGTTATATTCGTGACCCCATGGTGAGACCGCCATGCTGCCATACCTAGACGTAGTGTCGCAATAACACCAATGCGAGTTATAACAAGGTTAGTTTCTACATCCCCATTTCGCTAATCGCTCTTCCTCCCATTCTTTCCTCACTTGGGTTCCCTCCGTCGGCCACCCTTCCTCGTCTTTCTAAATGTGTCTCACCCCTTTGCCCTCTCGCTCATCCTCCACTCCTCTTCCCTTCTGTTCCCCTTTTTCTGTCTCTATACAGGACTCCAAACGTTTCCTCCAATGGCAACCCTGGCTATGAGAGCCTGCCCCTGACTGACAGGCAGTCCCCACCCCCCTCTGTGAGTTCCTTTGTATCCGTGTCATCGTCATAATCTGTGGCATTTGTCATCACTATGCGTGTAAACCGTCCTCCGAGGTGTTATTAGCCTGTACACTTGCCGTCGATAGTAACATTCTCAATCTAACCAACTGGTTGTGATCTGGCCCCAACCTCGTACTTCCCTGTAGGCTGACCTTTGACCTTTTATCAATCAAACAAACGTGTGAGTGTGATGTTAACTCTGGAATGGATAGGCTCACTTTCTGTCCCTAACAACAATCTTGTCAGATGTCACTCCTCTCTACAACATGCTGGAAAGGACAGTCATCTCTAACTGCAACCCTGTCCAAAAATGACCGTAATCTTGTCCTTTCTAGCATTACTGTCCTAGTACTAACTTTTACTACATTCTGTGGTACTTGATCTGAATAGTAATCATATTACAGAGCACCCGTTCCTAACCCTAACATTTGGAGGTTAAGACTAATCTGACCCTGGACCAGTGGTTATAGATCATTTCCACCTACTCCACTCCTTTCGTTGGGAGGAAAATATGACCATATGAGTGCTTGTCTTTAAATGTTAGAAGAGTTTGAAACAAAGATGAATAATGTCGATTTCTTGTTTTTGTTCTTGTTTCTGTCTCTGAACACCCTCTGTGGATCTTCAATGGTGACCCCGTTGTCCAATCACAACAATGTTTACAGTACTCTCCCAGCATGCTGACTGGTTACGGGAGTAGTCAATCACACCCGAACCCTGCCCATTCAAGAAACCTGTACTCACGTTAATGTTTTGTTTAGAAAAGTATCAAAAATGTTTTTTTTTTCTTGGACACTTTACTGAGAGGATGAAAAAAATAATATAATTTTTTAAGTAAAGGTGTGTGATGTCAGGACCATGGAGTATTATGATTAAAAGCACATAAAAACAGAGTTGAATGGACTGTTGTATAAACTACAAACTCAGTAAGATAAAGACAGATACATATACATAGCATGATTATGCATATTTGTCTGAATCAAATTCAGTCACCCCTTCCAACTCAGTGTCAGTTTAAACAGTTGTGTGGCAAACCAGAAGGGTATTGACGCTACAACATTGTAGTTCTATATTTTCTAAACGTTTCATCGCTTTATTTTGAAGTTTTTATATCTATTGTTGTAGAAAATCACTGGCACGTAGCACAAGACACATTTTCAGCTAATGAATATGCAGTGTCCTCACTTGGTATTCAACATGGTATTTTTTTTTATTTACTTTTTATAGGTGGCAATGCTGTGTCTCCCTTGTATTATCATCTGATACTATACTGTAAATGTTCACTGTTGATGTTATCAAAATAATGATGAACTGTTGCTCTTAAAAATAACATTTTGAGAGGGTTCTAGTACCTCATCTTTGTAGGCTAAATGGAGAACTCCAACTCCCAACTTGGCAGGAGACAGAACTACAAATCCCATTCAATGGCAGCAGGTACATAGCAATATAACTCCTGCTACTGGTGCTGCAGTAGCCATAATGTAACTAGCAATAATAATGATCTATATAGCAGTGGGTTTTATAAGGATGTTATCTCTATAGGATGTTGTGTATATATATATTGTCAGAGATTTCCTGGACCCCCTTTTTTGCCTACTGACCTTGTTAACCCTTGAATTGAGTTTGTATGTTATTATCAATGCTCCTTTTTAATGGCATCCTTTTTCACTCCAGAGTCTAATATAAATAAATTAATAATAATTTAAAAACATAATGTCCTTATGTGTTTGTCACTATACACTATGAACAATGTGCACTGCTGATCCTTTGAAACAATGCACACTGGAAGGCATAACACAAGACATACTATGACCTAAATAGCACACAGTTTGTTTTCTGTATCTTCCAAGTCTCCATACGTGTGAGTGTGTAACAAAGACAGTGCTCCCGTTAACTTAGATATGCATAGTTATGCATAGTTAGGTATAGACATATAGAGAAAACTACATCGTAGAAGCACGACTAACACACATTCAGTTGTAGATGCATAGAGTGCCTTCTCTGTGCATAGATGAACCAGTTCAAACAGATATACCTCCACAATGCAGTGAAGTGCATAAATGCATAAGAAGGAAGATTGGAGTGCGAAGAAAGGATTTAAACACAGCTGTAGTGTAGACATCCAAACAATGGCCTGTAAACTGTGACAAACAAGCCAGTCCTTCACTTGGAAAAGCAATCCCTCATTATCTTCAGTGATCTTGGAACTGTTTGTGTGACTCTGTCTTGTGCCCACACACTCTCCAGTGGTAATGCATTCCCTGATAGTAAATCTATCTATTGAGTGTATCGTTTTCCAAAATTCAATTAAGTTTTTCCAGAGCAGTGCAGGAGTTTGAGTTCCATGCTGAATGAGTTAAGGAATATCCAGATGAATCACTTCCTGGGTTCATTAGAGTTTAGCCAGCTCCCATACTCCTCCACATCCCTCCTTACAACCAGAAGCATCTCTGTCACATCCTGAGACAGCTGTTCACTGAGAAATGTACTGATGGAAAAAAGAGAAAAGATTTGGTGAGAGCAATTGGGTGAGGGACACAGAGCAGCTTGAGTAGAAGAGAAGGTGGGAGAGTTGATGCACCAGAGCAAAAGAGAGACAAAAAGATGGACAGAGGATGAAAAAATGGTTTAACAGTACAAATGCCAACAGTTACAAAGAGATACTAAGGGAAACTCCATGTGACCAATCTAAAGAGTCACCCAATGAGACTAAGCTGGAATAAAATACTTGAGTCAAATTCAAGATGTCGAGGTCCTGAGAACATTACTCTATGGCAAAATTTTAGATGGAGGGCCAATTCTGCTCGTTAAACACACATCAGAGATGGGCAGTATTTCATTTTCTTTTGCACAGTTGTTTAGTACACACTAATGTAATTTTTTTTGTTGAAAATATGATAATTCCTTTTACACAGTTTGGAAAAAGAATCCTCTATATTTCATTTGGATACTTTGGTATATTGGGTAATTTGCAATAGTAAGATGTCATTTGCTCCCATCTCTGCACATGACATGTTAAGCATTTGCATGTTTTTGCATTTATAACCATTAGCTGCAAAGTAGGAGACACTGTATCTTTCATTGAGTTATTTAACAAATGTCTATATTTTTGCATAGTTTCCACCTTCCTCCACTCACCGGAGATCTGCTTCGGTCCCGATGCAGACTGGACTCTTTAGTTTGGAGTCGAGATTGTAGTACTGTCCATTAACCTGGCGCACTGCAAGCCAATGGCGTCTCTTTAGGGGGAGGGACACAATTCCAAGAGACACCCTTGATGGAACATTCAGGATAAACCCCTGGACCTTGTCAACACAGAGACTTTGCACAGTCCTGGTAGATAGGAGGTGAGAAATTAGGAGGTAATGGTTTAAAGCACAGAGCCACACAATGGTAAAGACGCACACAGTAAGAGTGATGGGGCTAGGAGCACACAGAATTTGTAAAGGTTAATTATCAGTATATTTGTTTTAAATAACTAGCTTTAGTGACCTGTAACAGTACTTAGTTTGGTTTATATTAATTCCATACCATCTATATTCCCACAGTATCTGTATGGCCCTAATGCTGAGTTGTGTCTCACCTGCGTTTGTCCCACCATACTGCAGCCAAATCTCTACTTTGTAGGGCAGCCATGATGACATTTACATCATAGTTGCCTGTGCCCAGCATTGAGCGGTGAGGGTTTACCACACACTGTGGAGCTAGCCTGGGGAAGAAGGTGAAGAAGGGGCAAATTATACTAACAGATTCAAATGCTCTTACTGTATATACCGGTGAGAATGTGATTGATCTGGCGATGTATTCCTTAGCCCAGGATCATGTGTACTTGATGATGTACTGTACATGCAGATATTAAATAACGAGACTCTGTTGTTGTCATTATTGAAACAAAGAATCTTGTTTGCCAAAGCCCCCTTCCAGCACAGTTGACTAGCACACACCGCCTCCCAAGTGACCTCACCGCTTGCAGATGTCATCTGCCGTCTCTTTAGTGAACACTCGCTCCTGGAGCACGTTGTTCAGAGCATGAATAGCGCACAACTCCAGTCGCTGCTTTTCATGGAACACGTCTACGTCACTCATAATAACCCTGATGACAGTAAAAAATATACAATTTCCCAAACATGTCACTGCGACTATTCATTATATTGCTGAACAAGGTAATTTTGAAAAAACAAAAGTGAAAAGGGCATGAAAACGTTTAAAACAATAAAATAATCCAGAAAACGCACGAGCATTCAATGTAGCTAATGTTTAATTCCTCTATCAAATTAGTTACGGTAGCTACAGTAACATTTAACCACTCGTTAGCTTACCCTATTGGAAGTTGTTCGCAGTGTAATGGCCAAATAAAGAAGTATATCAACGTCAGGAATGTTTCTTTCAGTGCTCTTGTTCCGCGACAAACAAAGTAATAAAATGCACGTATTGTACGCCTGAATATATTATACATAAACTTGCTGATTGTGTGATTTTCCGCTCACAAGAAGATGCTGGAGCTCTATTCAATATGAACGAAAAACCGGAAGTTTGGCTGTTGTTATTGTTGTGTAACTGTCACTAGGCACGCCCATAGACAGTATATAAAAGGGCACGCCCAGTAATTTCGAGCTAGCGTTGTTTTCTTCCACGCTTTTTAACGCGCATTAAATGTCTTATCCAATCATTGATAAGTATGCACCAAAAGAGGGACGAAAATCGCAGTTAACGATCGTGGCAGCATAGATGGAACTGAGAAATTCACGAACTGTTCAAATAAGCGTACACACCTTGTTATTAACGGCATCATCGTTACACTGAAATACAAACTGATGTGTTGTTTGTAGGAGATCATGAAAAATAAAGACTTAACAATCACATTTGACACAATAGGTTTAGCATAAGACACAAGCAATCATTCATTGAATATACATTCAGCACACAGGAACAAATGACAACATTTCTGTGCATATGAAGAGAGAATGCAGTGGCGAAGCACACTCTAGTGGTCAAAATGTAAAAGCATCAGTGTGTTTGACTTGCACAAGCTATTTTATCAGACGAACATTTATTTGTCTTACAGCCATTTTTTGTGGCCCTTGCTCTCAGTAAAACAGTAGACCAAAGCAAGTGGCGTATGAAAATGAGTCTAAAACTCATATCCACTCAGTCACTTCAAGTTCTTAAAATGTATTTAAAATGTTCTAACCGTTTAAAGTACTTTTCTTGTACTTCAAGAAAAGTACAATAATTCCAGTTCCCATGAAAACAAAAGTGACAGAAGTGAATGAATACTGATCAGCACTTACTTGTGTCATCATGACATGCTTCAACAGGCTAGTCAAAGATCACATCTTCTCTTCCCTCCCCGACCCTCTCCATTTTGCCTACCATGCTGACAGATCCACGGATGAAGCCATTCCACTGTTCAACTTCCTTACTCACCTGGAGAAATTGAATATGTATGTGATAATGCTGTTTATCAACAAAACTCAGCCTTTAACACCATAGTGTTATCTATTTATCTTAAGAAATCTCATGGCTTTGGGTCTGCACCGCTCCATATGCAACTGGGTCCTAAACATCCTGACTGGCCATCCTTAACTCATCCACAATTATTCTTAACACTAAAGCCTTACAACGGTGAATACTTAGGCACTCCTGTACTCTCTGTATACCTACGACTACATGCCCACACACAGTTGCAACTCCATCGTCAAGTGTGCTGATGACACAACAGGAGTAGGCCTAACCACCAACACTGGGATGGACTTGTTTTGTACTATATATCATTTTTTGTGTATTTTTACTTAAAGAATTGTTGGGAGGTGTGGCGTGTGATTTTCTATGTACATGGAACTACATCTGCATTTCTGTGAATGTGCATGACACAAACAAAGTAAACTAATCATCAGTAGATGAGATTTGACAGGCTGTGTTTTTTTTTTAAATAGAACCTTAAAAAACGAATTTCCTCTGTACACTAATCATTTCAAGAAAGGGTTATAGTTTTCCTACAGCTATTACCTTATGTTAGAAATCAGTGATTCATCTATTGTTACATGAATCATTAGTTCATGTCTGCAAAAATAATTTGTTCTGTACACATTTGTCAAATATGTCTTTCACAAGTCAATACATTCTGCTCAATAAGCTGACTGTCACAAATCGAACCCTGATTGGATAGTTGACCTGTATCAGCACTTTAAGGGACATTCACCCTAAAGACCAATGTCACTCTTAATAGCTATCCGAGATTGCTCTAGTCTAAACTGTTTTACCTCCTACCTTTGAAATGGTGAGCTGTATGTCAGTGCCGGCCCAAGCCTTTTGGGGGCCCTAAGCAGAATTTGATTTGGGGGCCCCCTCCCACCTCGTGGAGTCACCTGTGCACTCAATTGGGGGCCCCCTGGTGGGGCCCCCAATTGCCACTTAGTTTGCTTATGCCTCGGGCCAGCCCTGCTGTATGTCATCCTCAGTGATGCATGATCAGAGTAGTCAACTATAACCTTGTGCCCCAAAAGAGTTGGCATTGGAACGAATACTCTTCCTGTTCTAAACTATCCACCTTTCTGGATAACATTACTAGTGGGGCAACAGTGGCTCAGTGGGTCAGGTAGGTTGTCTATCAACCGGAAGGTTGGTGGTTCGATCCCTGGGTCCTCCTGACCAAGTGTCGAGGTTTCCATGAGCAAAATGTGAATGTGTGAATGAATGGGTGAAAAGCGCTTTGTAAAGCGCTTTGGTGGCCATTGGTCAGAAAGTGCTATATAAATGCAGTGTTTGTGAATTTGATTTCCACAAATGACCAGAAGAAAAAAATATGAAAAATATATGCACTTGCTACTGTAAGTCACTCTGTATAAAAGTGACAGCAACAGTAACTTGAATTAAAAATCTTTCATTTTTCTAAAAGGTTGACATGAGTATCTATCTACAGCAAAAAAGGTACCAAATACCTCCAGTCTTTTACAGAGCCTTCTCATCTTTGTACTTTTATAGCACATCATTTACAATGTTTTGCAAAAATATGCAGAAATGTCATGAATTAATACAAATTTAACTCATAAGTGTTTTGTTAGCACTTTAGACCTTTTGGTTTATCAGTATTGGTCAATCAAAGTACTAAATCATTAGTTTTCTGGGCTGTTTCTTTCGAGCCACACTCAATGGGAGAGGAAGCGTACCATCGAGTGGGGACAAAGATATCAAGGATCAAGACCAGAACCATGCCCAAAGTAAAAGCAATGATATCAGCATTTTTATAATTCAGCAAGAGGGAGTCCCCTGGTACTCCAAACACCGCTATCAGGGGGCATGGAGTTAAATTGATTTTAAGTGTTTC
This sequence comes from Umbra pygmaea, assembly GCA_016801145.1. Lineage (NCBI taxonomy): Eukaryota > Metazoa > Chordata > Actinopteri > Esociformes > Umbridae > Umbra > Umbra pygmaea. The sequence goes on from JACXGM010001216.1 coordinate 33,899, forward strand.
TGAAAGGGTATGGAATACAAAGGTCCAGTAATAGCTCAACTTTGAGCAGGTAAAAAACATATGGTAGAGGTTGTATGGGGAGGAATGACATCTGTCACACACATCTATCACTGTGGAATACATTCTGGACAGTCTGGATTTAGAGTAATGAACTCTGTTGGTCACCTTGAACTGAATGAGTCCAAGTCTAGCGCAAGATGAAGTGGAACTTGTTCTATCGACCACTCCATCCCAGATATCATTTGAAAATTCAAGACCCATTTCCTGCTCCCAAGCAATTTTAGGTATATTAGTGGAGTGCTTATCACAGGACATAATTCAATAATAGATTTGTGAAATTACTGATTTCTGTTGAGGTAAAAAAATCAATAGCTCATTCCACGGCTGGGTGGGAGGTAATAAATGGAAGCCAGCAAACTTAGTGGAGAAGAAATGTCTCATCTGCAGATATCGGAAGAAATTAGATGGGGGCAAAACGTGTTTAACCGCCAGATTAGGAAAACTCGAAAAAACTCAATTTTCATAAAGATCCTTGAAAGTTTTAATGCCATTTTCTTCCCTGGTGTAAAAGAACTGTTGACCACAGATGGAGTGAATAAGTGGTTGTTATTAATAGGGCCCAAAATGAATGTAGTGGAAAACTTATTTGAAAACTTAAGTGGTACCGAAACTGGTACCAACTTTTGAGTGTGAATAGTACAACAGGGTTGTCTGAGTAATGTGAGGGAGATGTAGGAAGAGCAGAGCATAATAAAGCAGGGAGAGAGGAGGAGTGTAACGAATCAGGTCTGGACAGGAGGTGTACCACAAAAGGTATTTATTCAATATAAATACAATAAGCAATATACTGGGCAGAGATCTCAGAATGATATGCAAGGAACAAGGAAATCCTGGGCTAGGTCTGGAACAGGTTTGATCGGTACACTGTAGTGGTTTCTCTCTTAGGCAAGGTCGGTACACAGGAAGGCTCTCAGACAGGCAAGGATGATACACAGGACAGGTTCTCAGGCTAGCAGGGTCGGTACATGAGCTCGGGTTCTCGGACAGATCAAACATATACAAATGGGTCAGTAAAGTACAAAGCAGAAGTACCAGGGCAAAATCCAATTATACAAACAGGGTCAGGCCAAAGAAGATAATAACAATGAGAAATGCTCAGTAAGACTAGAAATGTACAATACCTCGCAGAGAGGGAATGTGGAGTGAGTGTATTTATACAGACCAGAGGACAGCAGGTGATCAGTATTCCGGTGATTGTGATCTGGTAACAGGGGTGCGTTCGTGAACAATTGGACTTGGAGCAATACCGGTATGTTGCTGTGAGTGTTGAGGTGGAGCTGAGCTGGATGATGTTACAAGGAGGAGCAGGAAAGACCTTTTAGCAGGCACCACGATGTATCTGGGGAGTGCAGCCATAATAGCGGTTTCTGGAGGTTGACGGCCCAATTGTAATATGGAAAATTAGGAAGTGCAAGCCCACCACTGAATTGACATCGCTGAAGTAAAAACCGGCTGATTCTTGGTGTCTTTCCAGCCCAAATGAAAGAGGTTAATTGCACAATTGCACAGTTAATTTGACATTGGTAAGAACAAAGGGATAGATTGGAAAAGATACATGAATTGGGGCAAGCAAACAGCGTTTATTTTCCCTATGAGGGAGAGAGGTAAGTTACCCCACCTCTTAAAATCCGCCTTCATCTGAACGAGAAGTAGGGAAAAGTTAGTTGAAAGAAGAGCCGGCAGTGAGCGATTAACATTCACTCCTGGGTATTTGAAACCCAACTGATTAAGTTGAAAGGGCAGATTTGTCTGCTGAACCAGTAATGCAGCGGGATTGATTGGAAAACACTTGCTTTTTTAAAGATTTAGCTTGTAGCCGGAAAAAGAAAGGAAATTCTCCAGAATAGAAAGAATAGTTGGTAAAGACGATGTTGGATTGTGTACATATAGCAGCAAGTAATCAGCATATAAAGACAGCTTGTGTTCAGTTCCTTCCCGTAAGACACCCTGGAAGGAGGGTGAGGCCTGTAAGGCCACCGAAAAAGGCTCAATAGCGATGGCGAATAGTAGGGGAGAAAGGGGGCAGCCCTGTCTTGTCCCGCGTTCTAGGGTGAAGTAGTCAGAGTAATTATTATTGGTACAGACACTGGCCTGTGGGGATGAATACAGCAGCCTAATCCAGGCAATAAATTTATAACCAAAGCCAAACTTTTTAAGAGTAGCGAATAAATATTCCCATTCAAATCTGCGTTTTCAGCATCAAGCGATACCACAAGTTCCGGAGATTTTGAAAAATGTTTTGAATAAATTATGTTAAACAGGGTCCAAATGTTAGCAAATGAGTGTCTGCCCTTAATGAAGCCTGTCTGTTCCTCTGAGATGACTGATGGGAGGGTCCCCTCACTAGCACTTTTGCCAGGACCTTCACATCCACATTAAGGAGGCTGAGGGGCCTGTAAGAGGAGCAGGCAGTAGGATCCTTTCCTTTCTTACGTAATAGAGCTATGGACGCTTGTGTTAAGGTTGTGCACACTGCAGTCCAATGACTCATTATACATTGATAAAAGTAAGGGAGCCAAACGCAAGTGGAATTTCTTTAAAAATTCTGTCGGGATCCCATCTGGGCCTGGGGCTTTGCATAGGGTTAATAGACTCAACCAACTCCTCAAGCCTCAGAGGGGAGTCCAGATCATTCGCAATCTCACAAGTAACAACAGGGGTATCTAATGCCTTCAAGAATTGAGTCATATTCAAGACATCTTGAATGACACACCCACAAATGCACGATTGCCATCTTAAGATATGTAAATGTAAATTCGAACAGTATGGAAATTATTTTGTCACATCTCGCGAGGACATAAAAATGTTGCTGAAAACTATCAGAATGTAAACACAGCCTTAAAAGTTACCCTGGGTTCCTTTGTGACCTTGCAGACTATTAGGCCGCGTTTACAAACTAATAGATACTCGAATCCACTCGAGCCAAGACAAAATAGCATTTTAAATACGCTGGATGACTTGAATTTCCTCCTCCTTTTTAATTATGATGTAAACAAAATCCCAAGATAGCTCTCAAATTTTCATAAACAAGTATTGTCATGTTGGAATTAAATGTACAACCATAATTATTCACCCCAGAAATACTTTGAATGGAACAACATATAAATCAAAAACAAAACATTATTCTTTAAAAGATGGGTTGACAACAACATTTTGTGGACTACAATGGACAACTATTCTTCTATTCTGAATTTTTTAATGAGTTTAAGATTCCTGCAACTCCCAAAGAATACGCTGTTGTATTTTATGCAATCCCCAATGGTGTTGTAATTTATAAACAGGGCCCAAAGGTAAAAAAATGTGTATTACCAGCTTTTGAAATAAAGGATATATAAGATACATTGACAAAGGGTGTTCATTGATTAGTAGCACATCGAGTAATCAGAAGATAAGGTATATTTTGTTAAGGGACGTGGTCTCAACACCTGCTGTTATTTTCAAATGGAATAACATCTGTGATTATATTATTTGGGAAAAAACATGGATTTTATACAATAAATACTTATTACCTAACAAAATATCATAGGTTTCTTATAAGCTCATTCATAACTGTTATCCTTCAAAAAGCAAATTAGCAAAATACAACATTCAATCCTGATTGCTCTTTTTGTAAAATGTGATGAAACTGTTTGTCATATCTTTTGGGAATGCATTTATTCTAAAATTATTGGGAGTGATTTCTCCAATTTGGTCAAAGTAAAGTTTTTTTTATTTTCTATTAATATATATATATCACATTTCTACTAATTAGTGAAGCATCTTTCTTAAGAAATCGATTGCTTTTCCTAGCCAAGTATTACCATCACAAATACAAGTTTGCCTGTAACAAACCTACATTATTTATTTTTCAGAAGCATTTAGAACAATATATTTACACTCTAAAGGACTCTAAGATGATAAAAGCCATGAACACATATAGTTTATGTTGAAGTAATAAATTGATTAGAATTTTATGAACTTGTTTCCAACCATTACCCATGTGATTTTATGTTGTAACCCTAACTGTATTGTACCTGATTTTATGATTATGTTGTAATATATTCTGTTAACTAATTGTTAATAATAATCTGGGAAACAACGTTTTTGTTGTTCAGCTGTCTGTCAACAAGAAGGCCTACCCTCTGGGTGAGTTTGAGTTTTTCAAACGCACCTATGATATGGAAGGTTCTTGGACAGTCTCTGTTTTGATTGGATGGTGGACAAGTCAAGTAAAATGTTGACATAATGTGTACTGTGTGATTGGTCACTCTGCTTACGATATATGTACACGTGTTTTTTTTTTACTAAAATGCTGATTGGCCAAGACAACACAATTTCACTTGGGAGATAGTATTTTTGTTCCTGTGTCAACGAAAAGGACAGAACAGAGAAACGATTAACAGGCTTGATTCTCTTATTTCTGTATTATTTTGCTTAAACACTTTCTTCTAGTCGCTCCATTTTCCTTATATATCTACCAAAAACCAACCAGGCCGTTTTAATTGAATAGGGAACTATTTTTTTCTCACAAGTAGCATTTTAGCTAACAAGCTACACGGTTGGCTACAGGAACGCGTTAGCATAGCTAACTTGATTTCTCCGTTTGTCATTCGAAAGCTCAGTATAATACATCATCAGTACCTAGCTACAGTTTTCAACAATTTGGAGTGTCGTGGGTCACTTGTTCGTCAGTCATATGGTGAATAGATATCGCCAGGCTGTTAACCATAGCCAATACTAGCTGTACACTTCGCCGGCGAGAATCCGCTAACTAGCTCCTAACGTTAGGTAATTCTGCCCCAAGAATCGCCAGTCACCCGAGTCAATACTTTCTGAAGATATGGTAAGTCATATTATTTAATACACACTACAGTTAAAATATGAGTTACTTAATGTATGTTTAATATCTGTCAATCCATACAACTGAAATCTCTTACCAACGGTTTAATGACGTTAACTAACGTTAGCTAACGTCTATTGAACGTTAGTTGTGGATTACTAGGCAGCTAGCTAATAATACCATGGTCTTTTTCCCCTGCCTCTGGCGTCGTTACTCTGTCAATGTTGGTGGTACAACTATTTTAAAAAGAACAATACATAATTTTTATATTGTTAGATAATGTGTACAGTACAGTACTACTATGTTGACAAACGCAAATTAATTCAAAGTCTGACCTAGGCTAAATGAGCTACTAAAGTACAGTACTGTATTGTATACGCAAGTTAATAATGAAAAGATTCGCTTAAAAGTTAGCATGCTGCTATGTAGTCGAAGCTAATTGGACATCTTCTGTAAATAGCATCTTGTTAGCCAGCTGGCTAATTGTTCTCCTGTTAGTTACTATAAATTGCTGCGTTTTAACGCTGGTAACCATTTGTCACACGTTCCGCAGATACAGTACAACACTTTTTGTAGTTAACGTAACTACTACATTTATTGACTTAGTACTATTTTAACCAGTAAATACTCTTTTTGGGACAGTAGTTGTTCATTAATTACATGGCTACTCTAGTTAATTACACACGTATCGGTTACCTAGCTGCTAGCCACAGTTTTTGACATGAAATTAGTGGGTAGGTAATTGTGTATGGTTAGATATTAGCCTGATGTGATCTGTTCATTTTGACTAGTTGGCTGTATTTCTCATTGAAGTCCATGGCATTGAAAAGATCGCAGCTCTGTACTGTACGTGTCTTACAGCCTCTAACTATTGACAGCGCCATTGTGGCTGTTTGCATCTGTAATTTTATTTTATATTTATTAAAGGCTCCACGCTTATGTTTCCTTGTTTTTCTGTTTGTATGCTCAGCCAACGGTTTTGTACCACCAACACGTCATGATGCATTTGATAACATTAGCAATTTTTATAAACAATAATTCACAGTTTAAAACGGAATTCAACATTTGAATCAATGTCACTCCACCAGTTTCGGTAAAAGCTGGTATATAGGTTTGGAGAAAGGTACTCAAATTCCTATAGATCAGGGTAGCCCAAACCTATTCCTGGATCTACCTTTCTGTTTTTTACTCAAATAAAGGGTGAATACACTTAATATAAGTTGTGCCTAATTTAAACCTAAGTTATTTTAGGCTGTTTAATAAATTGGAAGTATTAATACACTTGTGATATGTTAAATGACATAATCAAACAATATTATCCTTTCACCAATTTGTATCAGTGTTTATTTCATGGAATAAACCAACAATATTTTGTGCATATAATGAACAAATACATGTGCTCATTTATGACACTAACCCTTGCTATTGTTCCATGCACATATGAGCCTGGAACACCTTCCATTGAAAGTTAAGCGTGTAACTGACACCATGGAATGGACATAGCTAAGTGTTTTTTTATCAATACATTTTTAGCCAATAAATACAGGGATATAAATAAGTTATAATTTTTCCTACCTTCCCAATTCCCACTGACCATGCCTTATCGGCAGCTCCGCAACTCCTTGGACAGATTTGTGGAATAGTGAAGGGCTAGAGGACATGGTTAATCTAACCACATGTTGCCCAGCTGCCGATTCTTTTCGCACTTCGCATCCAACTCTGAAGCCTTTAATCAGATCATGCATGGGATGATTACGTTCACCAACTATACTTCTGCAATTGAATTTACAGGTGCCCGATCTGGACACGAGTCGCTTGAGAGCGATGTGGCAGGATGGAGATCTGATTTTATCTAACCCAAATCCCTGGCAGCGCTATGCCAGTTTGCGCTGCCTCATGCAGGAGGTCCGGGGAAAGTCAAAGAGTACCCATGAACTATGTTGTATAAAGGGGAGGGTGCAGTTGGTGCTTGGTTGTTCAGGTTTGCAGATTGAGCCAATGGCAGTTGCCCCAGCGAGTTCAGGTGGTATTTGCACAGGTTTTTGAAGGCTGTGTTTTAAAGAAATGCTCCACCAGACCTTTTTGTGCACAAGAGTCTGGAAACAACATTTGCATGTTTAGTGTTTTTTCCATTTGTCATTACATGCTCAGAAAATGGAAGTCACAAGGCCATTGTGTTCGAAATGTGGCCAGTCACAGATGCTCACAATTTTCTAGAGTCCAAGTCAACAGGCTATTTAATAACAACACCAGGAATGCTTTGCTTACATTAATAACTGTAATTACTGTGCCTTATAACATGGACATACAAGTTGTGCAGGCTCTGTGGGGTCATAAGAACAAATACAGAATGTTATACCTCACCATGCCATAATTAACGTCCTCCCAATTAGTGCAAACTGCAAAACATCACATTCTAGCAAAATGCAAAACACTAATGCAGTTGAAAATTAAACTTGTTTGTTTGATTGTCACAACAGAACAGAGGAACATCAAAATTTATTAAATTTCTGATAAATAGAACTTAAGATATGAAACTTAAAGTCCTTTGAACAAAAACACAGCAACAAACAAAAATCCAAGTTACCAGTATTAATATTCTGTTAAGTTCTATAAGTTCTGATAACTAATAGCAAATTATAAACTTTATACTAAATATTCATTTATCTGCCATTAATTGCCGATAGTTTAGAAAATGCCTAAACGGCCGATTATTAGTATCATTCGCGTATACAGCCAGGCACCATCTTCGGGGAAAAAAGGCTCGAACAGTAGAACCACAAACTCTGTGCTATGTGAGCTGAACTGTAAGTAAATTGTTTGATTTTAGTTTGCATCGCCAGCTGTAAGTCTTGCTAATTGGTCTGCGTGAATGACTACAAAACCTCTTGCAATGGGAGATTCCAAGTCACAGTTCAGCTCACGTAGTACGGCGTTCGACTGGTTGAGTCTGTTTTCTCATGATGGCGGCTGCTTGTATACACAAACGGTACTGTCTATTAAACTATATATTTATTAAACTATTTGTATGCTTACAAAGTTCTCAATGCTTCAGTTTGCATGTAGGGACCCTCGTGATGCTACCGTGGAAGAGTGGTGCTATATTGTCCAGGGCTGCAACTAACGATTATTTGGATAATCGATTAATCTGTCTATTTCTTCGATTAATTGATGAATAGGATAAACAGACTAACTAATATATCATAACTTTTATTTAAAAAAAATGTTATTCCAAATTGACCATTTTAACACACAACAGACCTAAATGTATGCTTTAAAACATGTGCAAAAGACATGCTAATTTCTTTAGTAAGGTGCAAGATAGGGTATTTTTTACCTTGCTTAGTTGGACCAGGGATGTTAAAATAATTGTCTACAAAACAATTATAGAAACAGCTTTTATAGTTGTTAATAACCTTATAAGGCCTGTTGAATAGTTATTTCATTGCTTAATGTATTTTACCTGTTTAAGCTTATTTTGACACATTTACTGTTTTTGATTTAGAATGACTTTTTTTTATTTTGAAACAGACTTTGGAGTTTCTACTGTGCACAACAGTAGTTAAAAAAAAGATAAATCACATAATGAAACGTTTTACAAATTAGCATCCCCAAAGAGGTACAAGCTTAGCATATGTTGTAATAGTAAGATCTGGTTTGTTTTAAATTAGTTTAGCACTATAACTCTTTCTGTTTGTTTACTTGAGGATTGCTGGGTAGTGTTAATGAGCTTGCTATATTAACGTTAGCTGTACCGCGTCTGCTCTACCACCAACATTAATTACCAGCTAGTTAAATACACTTGTCGTACAATGTCGAAGTGGATTTTATCCAATAATAGAGCTTTTAAGATGGATCGTGACCAAACACAGGCTATTTGATAAATAAGAACTACCTGCTGTGGGATTACTATTCCTCATTTCAAAACGCAACCCATACTATTATGTAGTAACTTTCCATGCTGTTGCCTCCCCTTCGCTTATCGCTCCAAACAACATTTTTTTTTCTTTTCAAGTGATCCTTCATTACAGTGGTGCTCTGGTGCCATGCCATTTGTTTTACAGAGTTTGCATGTAAAACGTTGTTTAAACAGGTTCTGCTATAATATCGAAGATTTCGGTCAGACAGTTTAAAATGTTTTTTTTCTTTAAGTGACGAAGCTCCACTACACAGCGAGCAACAACATAGACCTAAACAATCGATAATGATATTTGTTGCCAACAATTTTAATAATCGTTTTTTATCGATTTCATTGTTGCAGCCCTTATTTTGAGCCTAGTTAGTGGTATAAAATAACAATTTATTTTTATTTCATCCATGCCCTCACAACTAGTATTATAAGGTAATTGTCAGTTTGCACTAAAACTGGGGACATTGGATTAGCATGAAAACATATCCCAGAGCATCTCAATTTCTGCTCCTAACGATCACAAAAACAATGTAATCGATAAAAAACAATTATTTTGTACATTGCATTTTGTAAGAACTCTTAATTTTGTCTTGTGTTCGAATGACACGCACAAGCGCACTTTTGTCCCTCCCGAAACCGAAAGCTAAACTCAGTCATCTATTCAAGACGCATTTTACAGTGTAACTGCATATCCATTGTGTGCGCAGGCACAAAAAAAACACATGCCGTTCCATACTTTTTAGCCAAAGATGTGTGCCCCATTAGCACAGTTGAGAACGACAGCTCTAGAATGTTGTTGCATACTTTGGAATGGGCATTATAATTTGCCACCTCGACGGATGAGGTGACAAAGGCAGAGTACTGATCTATGGTCTACAGCAGTGGTCACCAATCCTGGTCCTGGAGATCTACCATCCAGGCTATTTTCACTTCAGCACCAATATAGCACATCTGATTCTACTAATTAGTTGGATGATGAGCTGAATTAAGCTACATTATTTGCAATTGAAGTGAAAACTTACAGGATGGTAGCTCTCCAGGACCAGGATTGGTGACCACTGGTCTACAGTATTTTATATATTACAGCAAGGTGATTGCGGCAGCTCGGTGAGTTTACCTCACAGCAACGCAGGTTCTTTGTTTGTTAGTTAGCTTATTAGCTTTGTCTGTCTGAGTCTTGTTTAGGATATTTTATTTGTGTCCTTGCAGCGTTGTTTACTGAAACTAACGAAAAAATAACGACCCACCACTATCATTGAGCAGTTAATCACGTTCTTGTTCTGTGTTTCATTAGTGCAGGTGTAGTATAGAGCCATGTATTACTTTTGAACAATTATTCTACCACCGACTGATAAGCCAGGCTTCGTGGACTGACTTCTATTCAGTAGTTTGTTTGAACTGCTGTTTGCGATTCTACAGCAGACTTAAGTACAGTGATTGTGCGCACATAAAAAACCTGCAGGAAAAATAGAAAATAAGTTATGTTCAGAAGTGTTAATTTAGTTAATATAATAAATAAAAATAACTTATTTGCAAATATAATTAAAAGATATTGCTGTCTAATCAAATCCAAACATTCAAACGAACTGTGTGCTGGTCACCCTCAACAAAGTCAGAAAATGCACCCGCTCCTGATGTCAGAATCTTTTCACTGTTTTTAAAAATCAACAAATGCAAATTTCCAAAGTAAATGAGTAATCGTGATTTCAATATTGACTAAAATCATAATTATGATTTTTTCCATAGTCAAGCAGTCCTACCAGAGAATGGTCGACTCGGTACCAATGTGTTATTAACCCCTATGTTCATTTTGCACCAGAATTGTCCTTTAAACTACAATAGTCGTAAATTACTGCTCTGTGCCTCCACGCTAAGAAAAATAACAAACGTGTAGATAATATTTTGTTACACACAGGAATTGCACTTGCTTGTCACCTAGATAATCTGTTAGATTATGATACTGTTCTCAAGGTTTTTGAGCTCGTTGTGCTGTTCTGCATGTGCAAGAAACAGACTTGTGCAGCTCAGGTCAAGTGACGTCACACTTTGGAGTCAGACTAGGCTATTATCTTGATAGCTAAGCTAGTAGCTAGCTAACTACTGCTATGGCTGGTAAATTCTTGTGTAGTAGATCACAAAAATAGTCTAGAAAGTTTAGGAAGTTGTTTATAACTGCAAACTAGTTGCTTTTCTACAAAATTGCAGTTTTTTGATTCTGTGTCTAATTTATGTGAATCGAAGTGAGACCAGAGAGTTTGCAGAGCTGTTGTCACATTGGAATCGTCTCAAAAAACCTCTTTGGTGAGACAACTTGAGACTTTTTTAGCCAATCAGAAACAAGATTGCTGATTCGTCTTTTCTATAAAGACAATGTTTTGCAGGACTACGATGGAGACTAGTTGAGTTAAGTTTAGTTTGCCATCGACATAATATGCTGTTTTAAATAACATTAGGTACTAGTTGTTACTTTACTAGTTGCTAAAGTAATTTTAACTTGCCAAATGAAGTTGAAGTGATAAACTTTGCGATAAACCTTTCCTAACGTTATCCCATCAAATCTTTCCCAACTTGTTTATAATGGAAAGCTTGAGAGGTTGTTAGCTTGTCACCATCAGTGAGTTGTGTTTTACAACGTTACAGTTCCCAATCAGAACCATATACCTGAGGTAAGTCTAATTACCACTACAAAGTACTAATGTCTGCAGAAAACACGAATAGAACACGTAGGTCACTCTATTCTGCTTACGGGAGAGGGAGATTACTTGTGCACTGCGTTTAAATTCAGTGCCCCTGTGTTCAGCGAAGAGTCTTGCATCCAAAAACGAAGTATTCTGCCTTTCTAGAACAGTAGTCTAGTTTCCAAACACTTTCGCCCAATTGGCTTTGAAATAAAGCCTGGAATAGAATAGTTACAACAGCAACATGAAGTAGATTGTATCATCTGTAAACATTTCATGGAAAAACAATAATTCAATATTCACTTTTCCCAAGTAATGGTGTATTGAGTATGTAATCTTTCATGTAGTTTAATAGCAAAAATGTCTATTTTGTTAATAGGAGCAGGCTTATGGTAGTATAGAAATACATTATATATTATTGCAGCTGGTTAAAAAGTAGCTCATAGCCATGATAGGAGACTGTATACCAGAGGTGGGACCAAGTCATTGTTTTCAAGTCACAAGTCACATTTGGCTGCAACAATAATATTTCTGATTTTAATTTTGCCTTCAAAATAAAGGTCTGCATAGTGTCTTGTTTAAGTTAGTATTATGCAAGCTACATTTTCAAAGGTAAAATCTATGTGGGGGAAATTATAAATGAGGAACATTTTCTAATTCAATAATACTTTACCAAGGTTAAAGAATATTATAAGGTGGAGCCCACTGAGAAATTGTAAGAGCTTATATTAATGTAGAGAACATTATTGAATATATAAATCCTATTTTGATGTTATTGTTGTTAATTTGCTTGGGCTCATTATCTTTGGCGAGGGCTTGTGTAATACATCCATCCACACTATATGCTCCACCCCCCACTATAATGTACAAGATATACTTCTTGTGGGAAAAACACTTTTGTGGCTACCTCACCACTGTCACTGATGAGATTGCATGACATTAACAAAAGCATTAATTCAACATTCAAACCCATTGGATGGGCTGTCTGGACACCCATGTAGCCCCCGTTAGATTTCCACAAAAGTGGGATCTCTTGTAGATTACATTGGTTGGATGTATTACACAATCCCTCTCCAAATATAATGAGCACAAGCAAATTAACAACAATAACATCAAAATAGGATTTTTTATATTACAATGTTCTCTACATTAACTTAAGCTATAATTTCCTCCACATAGATTTAAAAATGTAGCTTATATAATACATTCTAAAACTATAGACACTCTGCAGACCTTTATTTTGAAGGCAAAATGAAAATTAGAAGTCTCATTGTTGCAGCCAAATGTGACTTGTGACTTGAAAACAATGACTTGGTCCCACCTCTGCTGTATACCGTTAGTTTGAAAGGATGTCACTTTTTACTGCTCATATTGTTGGTGAATCGGTTTATTAAAGCAATACGTAAGTTATTTCAGGTATTTGTGATACAGTGCCAATAGCCGCTTTCTGACCAAGTAGTTACTAGGGTTGGGTATCGTTTGGATTTTAACGATTCCGATGCCGAACCCGTACTTTTAAAACGATTTCAATTCCTAAACGATTCCTAAACAGATTCTTGAAAAACTGAAAAAATTTAAAGGCTCTTATAGAGTTTTGTTATAGAAAATTATTTAAATTTAACAAAATGTTAATGTTTTAAATTACTTAAATATATAATAATTAAACCTAAGTCACCTAACACAACTACAATATTTTAATAATAAATGACAGTTACACTATTAACAAGTAACAACAAAATAAATGTTCAAACTTTAGCAGTTCTTTTGCAGAAAAATGACCATATATGCCTTCTCTGGCAAGTGTCACACCCACACCATCTTCGAGGACCTTCCGGTTCTCTCAGTCACCGGAATACTAGGATTTCATTAGTGTCAAGTCCAGGTTATATTGTTCAGCGGTAGTACCTTATATATGTTATTGGTTAGAGGAGGGTAAGTGGACCTCTAGCCTTCTCTATGTTTTATTATAGACACCAGTGTTCCGTTACGCAGCTGTTGCCTATTGTAATTAAAAGAGTATATGACCAGATCGTTTGTGGCTTGTATTTTGTTGGTTAATCCGCTGATGTACCTTGTCTTCTCGTTCTGGACTTGTGTATGTTATATTGAGTATCTGATTAAAACGCCATACCTGCAATTGCTTCCATTCGTTATACATTGGGACTGAGCGTGACAGCAAGACTGTACGACGTGCTCTCCTGACTTATTCTTTTGCGCTACCGTATCTCAGACATTCTCCGAAATGACGTTAACAGGAAACCATTTTGAAAACAAGATTTAAACTCTAACCAAGTTTTTCCAGCTGGTTTAGTTAGCATACCAACTCAACATTTATTTTGTTGATACTTGTTAATAGTGTAACTGTTATTTATTATTAAATTATTGTAGTTGTGTGTTGGTGACTTATTTATTATATATTAAGTAATTTAAAACATTAATATATTGTTAAATTTAAATACATTTCTTTAATGTTAATTTTTCAGTTTTTCAAGAATCTGTTTAGGAATCGGAATCGTTTTAAAAGTACCGGTTCGGCATCGGAATCGTTAAAATCTAAACGATACCCAACCCTACACAACATTGCATTTAACCTCAAGTTAGCCCTGTGTCTGCAATTTTATGTTTCAGTGAGATTAACATTGGGTGAAATTTCAGTATTTAGATGTGACACACAGCCATGGCACCCTCATAACTGTGAGTCACTACACGTATTGAACGCGGCACACACCTCAGGACAAGTCAGAACTCTGAACATCAAACCATTTTGTTTCTGTTCAGGCCAGAGCTAGAGTGTTGACCAAGTTGTTTAAATTTGGTGTTGGATCACTATTGAAAACATGGATTTTGTGCAGTATGTTTGAGGGACCATTAGACTGACATGTAGCCTGTACATATGATTTCCAGCCGTCAATTCAACCATAATTTCCACATTTGCATCCATAGAAATGGAAAGTATAGGAAGGCCATTCCAATTCAAATCAATGTAGCAGAATGGTCAGAGCGACATCCATTTTTATATGTACCATTTAGGGATGCTCATATTGATCATTTAACTGTTAACCGAAAGTAAAACATTTGACCGATTTAATACTATCAGTTAAACGGTTAAGACGTTTTTTTATTTTTTACGTGTATATATAGCCTATATTAGTTAAATCACGTGGCGCGTTGATACGCGCAACCAGAGCTTGGTGCTTCGTTTTAAAAGGTGGGGAGATATAGGAATGAGGAGCGAAATATACCGGCTGCCTGTTTTACGTCTGCAATGCGTTCTTCATTTAAAATGACAACCCTTGGACATTTATGATGACTGTGACATTAACTTGCGCTTTCATTTGTTCATGTACAGAAACGTATAACGCTATCGTATTGGGAAGCATATATTATTTTATCGGCTATAATTCATCACGCTCCTGATGCATTATAGCCGACAAAATAATGTTACCTTAAAAACAACACACACAGTGATTGACAACACGCACTTTATTTTCGGAGAGGACCGTAATGGTAATTTCAATTAAATGGGTGCGCTCGGCAGATATTGTTAAGTTAGTATAACGCATAGCAAGCGTTATCAACATTTTGTTTTATGTTAATGAAATATAGCCCTTATTTGCAGTAGGCCTCCTGTAAGCAACAACCTTGTTCCAGATTGTCACCGACTGTTTTCATTCTATAATTTGACAACTCGGTAAACACTGCATCAAGGCTACTTTCATTTGATTGAAAACAGAAAGTGAAAACGTCTACGACAAATTTTCTGTGACAATATTTTGGTTGGTGTGAACTTTAAGCCAGTGTAGTTTGGTGAAACCAAACATCGACACAGCTTTATCATGAAACTAACTAGTTTCATTGTATCGTTTAGTGTGGACTTTGCACCTGAGTGAACTTATACGCAAAGCTGGTGCACCCGGCAGCTGTTGTTGATCTGTTCTGTATGCTGTTTAGACATTAAAACAAATCCGTAAAAAATGTTTTTGTATATTTAACGGGTTACAGACACTTGTCAATTTATTTTTTATTTAAAGCCAATTGAATCTTATCTTATCAGTTAACGGTTAATAATCTGTTAACGAGTTGCGGTTTTTGGTCAGGAAAATTACCCGAAATGAGCATCCCTAGTACCATTCCAACGCAAAGATTTAGCGGCCTATTTCCGCATTAAACCGATTTGCAAGTTGTCACCATGACAACTAAAAACAATCGCCATTTTGTGGACTAATTGAATGACAATGCTAAGCTTTTAAATGGCCTTTCTATTCATTCAATTTCTATGTTTGCATCATTCTGGTAAAAGGACAGGAGTAATATCAGTTTCCCTCCTTTTAGAACTCCAATGTGGAGAACCTGCCCCCACAGGTTTTGCGTCTGGTGTACAAAGAGGTGTCAGCACTAGCTGCGGACCCCCCTGAGGGCATCAAGATCTACCCTAGTGAAGAAGACATTACTGAGCTACATACAGCCATTGAGGGACCAGGTAACATGTGTGCATTCTTTTTTAATTCCTGTCTATTTTAATACACTGCTGACTTTTATTTCATGTGCTCCTATAGAAGGAACTCCATTTGCAGGGGGCGTTTTCCGGATGCGTCTGGTTCTGGGGAAGGATTTTCCTGCTGCACCACCGAAAGGGTACTTTCTAACGAAGATCTTCCACCCCAATGTTGGACACAAGGGAGAGATCTGTGTGAATGTGCTTAAGAGGGACTGGAGGGCAGAGCTTGGACTCAGACATGTATTACTGGTGAGATACAGTTAGAGAAGTTCTATGTGCGTCAATGTGTGCTTTTTAGATTTGTGTTGTTATAATTGCCCACACTCAGACACTCCTAAATTAAAATTTTCATCAAGATATTAAAGTTAGCATGTAATTTATTGCTTAAACTAAGTACAGTAGTAAGAAGCCTAACTATTCCCATACTGTGTGGTGTGTGGGATTAAGGCTACAAAAGCATCACATGTTTTTAATGCTACTGTTCAGAAAATGTTCTTCTTCGATCTTTCCTGTTTGTTGCCTAGAGATTATTAGGTGTGTTTTAGGGGTGGTGTTGCTGCCTACAGTATGCACTCACAGATGGCTTATGTGTGACTTTCAACTACACACACTTCTTTCCTGAGATTTTTTGACTGGTTAAGAAGCACAGACTATATCTTGCAGTATCTTATCCATAATGCCAAATATCAATGGGTGAAATGTGTTTTTTCTAGGATGTTTAATACTTTTAGCCTTTTGTACAGTCATCACTCGGTACAAATGTTCTCTGGTGACTCACTAGTGTTCTCTCTCCCTCTCTCTCTCACCCTCACTCAGACTATCAAGTGCCTTCTGATCCATCCGAACCCTGAGTCAGCACTGAACGAGGAGGCGGGGCGTCTGCTCCTGGAGGACTACACGGAGTATGCGTCACGTGCTCGCCTCCTTACCGAGATCCATGCCATGGGGGGGCACGGGGGGACTTCAGGGGCACCCCAGGACCCGGCCGATGGTCCCCAGCCCAAAAAACATGCAGGTGACCCTACCAAGAGGGCGATGGGGCCAGGAGTTGCATCTCTGGGCAATGGAGCCAATGGAAGCAACACCACATCCAGCAGCAGTAGCAGTATTAATGTTGTAGGGAAGAAGAAAACAGACAAAAAGCGAGCATTAAGGCGACTCTAATGCTACTAGCAAGTTCTGTGTGTGTGTGTGTGTGTGTGTGTGTGTGTGTGTGTGTGTGTGTGTGTGTGTGTGTGTGTGTGTGTGTGTGTGTGTGTGTGTGTGTTGAAGTGAGCAGACTACTTTTTTGTTCCCTGTGTGTCTGCCTCTCTTCTATCTCTCCCTTTTATTTTCTGCTTGGCATATTTACATCCTAATGGTCCTGTGTGTCAGTTGTTTCTTTGCTGTCATGATTTTAGAAATGGTTGGTCTCTCAGACACAATGTGTTTGAGTGTCATGCGGTAGCAAAACGGTAGCGACGATGCTCAAGGTGGTTTTGTCTTTTATCATCTCTCCTGTCTGAAATTCGGGCTCAGTGTTTGCGTACAAAAAATATTGTGTAGTTTTACAGAGACAGAAAATGTCTCGCTCTATTCTTGTTTATGACATGTCTCCTGTTGCTGAAATGGTACTGTGTACTGCCCAGCTAGTTTCATGTTGGGAAAATGCATAGGTGAGATGTTTTGTCATGACAAAGGTTTATCTTCTACCAGGTTTAGGCAGCCCTGTTCTTACAGGAGACAGCCAACCAGGCTACATCTATGATGAGCTGAACTCAACATCTTCTAGGTGGGTTAAAAACAAGTCCCTGGTTCAGGAACAGGGTTGCCTACTTCTGCCTTTTACGATATCAGGTTGTTCTGCGTGAATAACAGGAAGAGATCAGGAGTTGAGGAGCCGTACATTATGCAACTGGTTACGAGTGAAACCAAACATGATGGGGACAATGGATGTTCAAATCGGAGCTCATTTTTCTAGAAATGTTTGAAATGGGTGACACAAAGGGACTAAACTGGTCTGATTTGTTTTTGTTTCTCCCCCTATATTGGCAATTCTGTTTTTATGTTTTTACAAAGCTGTCATTGTATTGTTTAAACGTTCATAGTCCAATATTTGCAAGAAAGGTTTTAAAGTGACATGCCTGTATTCAGATGTCTTGGTGAGTATTTGGGGAAGTAGATTATTGGCAATAAAGGATTGGATTGTGTTCAGGATTGTGCATACAATAGATTATTCTTTCATTCACATGGATGTATCAGAATGGTCATAGCTACACACCTCGTAGATGGTCTTTAGTACGCTTTTGCCATGTTGTACCCCTTATTCTTCTGCTCCAGGCTTATGCACTATCCTACTCCTATCTTGTTAACATCTCGGCCATATTTGGGGTTGGGGGGACTAACTGTATTTAAAGTATATTTCTCAACCGGATGCCTCCACAGATTTGATAATGAACTCTCCACTCGATGCACTCATGGCTGGGTTTCCTGGGCAGGTTTTCTCCCCGAGTTCTAAATGCATGTTGGGGCCTACATTTCCCAGGGAAACATTCTCAAGCGTTGTCTTTTACTTCGGTGGGAAAAGTTGTCAGGGAAACAGCCATTGTGCAAAACTTAACGGGCGGGTATTTTTGTGTCCATTTAAGTTATTTAAATGAATAAAAAGTATACATTTGGAAAAAATAGGTTTGAATAATCTACTTCATTTTTCAATGTTCGCAATATACACTGCTCCAAACAATTACGGGAACACGCAATCATCACAGAAAAACACCAAATCAATCTGTCCAGTTAGAAAGCATAAGTGATTATGAATTAGTGTCACCGTTTATATGCAAATGTAAGTTACAACAGGTGCATTGGAGAGACAAAAGCAAGACAATGCCCAACAAGAGAATGTTTTTTTACAGGATGTGGCAACAGACAATTGCTATCTCCTTATCCTGTTTCTTCAGTTGTTTTTGTTTTGTTAGTATTTTCACTACTGGTAGCATGAGGCGGTACCTGCAGCCCATTGAGGTATCACAGGTAGTCAAGCTCCTCCAGGATGGCACATCCATATGTGTGACGCCCAGTACAGTCTGAAGAGCATGGAGATACCAGGAGACGGGCCGTAAAGAATTTCAACCCAGTAGCAGGACCGGTATCTGCTCCTTTTGTGAAGAGGAATAGGAGGAGCACAGCCAGAGCCCTACAACATGACCTCCGGTGGGCTACTGGTGTGAATGTTTATGACCAAACTGTCAGAAACGGACTCCATGAGGGTCCCGCGTCCTCTAGTGAGACCTGTGCTCACAGCCCAGCACTGTTTAGCTCAATTGGCATTTGCCAGAGAACACCAGAGTTGACGGGTCTGCCATTGGTGCCTCGTTCTCTTCACAGATTGGAGCAGGTTCACACTGAGCATACGTGACAAGATATGAAAGGGACTGGAGACTGTTTGTTGAATGCTGTGCTGCCTGAAACATCATCCAGCATGACAGATTTCAAAGTGGGTCAGTGATGGTCCGGTGAGGCATATCCTTGGAGGATTGCACCGACTTCCCATGTGCCAATGCGCCCTGGGTTCCTGTTGCAGGACAATCCCCAGTCTCGTGATCAGAATGTAGGCAGTTCCTGGAAGACCAAAGCATTGATCCCATTGAGTGGCCTTCATGTTCTCCAAACCTGACTCCAGTTGAGAACCTCTGGGAAGTTGCGTATCAGTGCATCTAATGCTGCCAAGTAGCATTACAGTCTCCAGGAGCAGGGCCGTAGCTAGAGGATTCGGGGCCCCCTGAAAAAATATTGATGTGGGCCCCTACCACCCTCATCATATACTGCTGAAAATAAGAACATAGTTAAGAAATGGAAGACCACAGGCACAGTTCTTGTTCAGACCAGAAGTGGCAGGTCAAGTAAAAATATTGAAGGCAAAGGATGGTGAGAACGGACAAAAACAGCCCACAGACCACCTCCAAAGACCTACAACATCACCTTGCTGCAGTTGGTGTCACTGTGCATCGTTCAACAATTAAGCACACTTTGCACAAGTAGAAGCTGTATAGGCAAGTAATACGGAAGAAGCATGTTCTGCACACACACCACAAACAGTATGCAATTAAGGTATGCAAACGCACATTTGGACGAGCCAGCTTCATTTTGGAAGAAGGTGCTGTGGACTGATGAAACAAAGATGGAGTTATTTGGTCATGACAAGGGGTGTTATGCATGGTGGCAAAAAACACAGCATTCCAAGACAAACACTTGCTACCCACAGTAAAATTTGGTGGAGGTTTCATCATGCTGTGGGGCTGTGTGGCCAGTGCCAGCACTGGGAAACTTGTTAAAGTTGAGGGTTGCATGGATTCCACTCAATATCAACACATACTTGAGAATAATGTAGAGGAATCAGTCACAAAGTTGAAGTTATGCCGGGGTTGGATATTTCAACAAGACAACAACCCAAAACACTGCTCAAAATTGACTGGCATTTACGGAGAGGAACAAGTACAATGTTCTGGAATGGCCATCCCAATCCGCAGACCTGAATATCATTTAAAGTCTTTGGGTTTATTAGAATTAGGCTGTCTATCAAACCTAACTGAACTGGAGATGTTTTGCAAGGAGGAATGGTACAAAATACCTTCATCCAGAATCCAGACACTCATTACAAGCTATAGGAAGCGTCTAGAGGCTATTATTTCTGCTAAAGGCTTAACTAAATATTGATATATGTCGGTTGGGGTGCCCAAATTTATGCACCTAACTAAGTTCATTTTGAGGCATATTGCACATTTTCGGTTCATCCAATAAACCTAATTTTACTACTGAAATATTACAGTTTCCAACAGTTATTTGATAGATCAAATAGAAATTACTGATCCAAACACCCAATTATTTATAAATAAAAATCATGGAAATGGTCAGGGGTGCCTACACTTTTGCATACAACTGTATACAAATATTACAACTAATAAAAACTAACAAAAAAACATTGTAAAGTTATAAAACCAATTTAAAAAAGGACCAGCAATATAATAGTTTCCCCAACAGTCTATGATAATTCATAAATCAAAAAAGTAAACATTAAGAAATTGACAAGAATGCAGTCAAATGTAAAAAAAATAATCTAATACAACCAGTAAAATGACTCATTGTCTTATTTTTTTAATAAAGATGATATGTGTAACTGCGTTATATATCTTTATATAAAGCTAATAAATGTATTTATCTAAGAGCAGTTTGCTGTATTTGTGTTTTCTTGACTAATAAAATATATCAACATCTGGTGCATAATGCTTGTGACAAGCGTTGTGACTCGTGTTTATTTTTTCTGTGTGTTTTACAAACCAACACTATTCACAACGGCATAATAAAGACGGGATTTTGACCACGTAATCATTCGGTCGATTTTGCTGCGCGCTGGTAATGAAAAGTGTAGATGGTATATTTCCTGTTTGGGCAGCGAAAAAAATGACAATACACTAACCTGTCTTACAGAACGTCTTCATCGACTGGGATACAGAAACTGTCCTGGCCTACCTCTCATTCTTTTCATGGCGTTGCTGGTACCCTGATTTATGCTTTCTTTTCCCTGACATTTTCAATCAGTCAGTCAGTCTCCTGCTTTTCCACCCCAAGTTCATATTTAACTTCAGCTGCCGCTTCAACTCTGATTGGTTCTGTTCACGAGTTGGGGTGGGACTTACAACTTCATTGGCTCTGGGTCCATCTAATCGTTTTCACTAACTGAATAATTATACTTCGGATCTGACTAAACCATTTTGGGGAGGGGAGAGGAGCAGATATTTTTAAAGCTTCTTTAAACAAATTGCATGTTTCTGAGGTTTTCATTAAAATCTCAGGCATAGAACTAATATAAATATTAGAATTATTCATATAACAGGGGGCTATATAGTATAACTGCTGGGTTTTGTGGGCCCCCTGTGTAGTGGGGGCCCCTATAATTGTCACCACCTTTCACCCCACTAGCGACGGCCCTGTCCAGGAGCTCACTGATGCCCTGATCCAGGTCTGCGAGAATCTCCAGGACGCTATCTGACATCTCTTTTGGAGCATGCCCAGGTGTTGTCGGGAGTGCACACAGACACATCGGGGCCTACACACTACTGAGTCACATTATGAGTTGCTGTGAGGAAGTTCACGCAAGTTTGAATAGACTTGATATCAGTTGTAATTTCGATTTTCGATGCAAGTTTGAATCCACCCCTCAATCAGTTGATGATGTTGGTTTCTCTTGAATGTCGTTAGGTCGTGTTTCCTAATGAATGACACAATGTACAGTAAAGATTTAGATTTTTTTTTGTTCTTTGAGACCCGATTTGAGCGGAATATTTGATACAAGACAATGGCATTTCTCTTTGTGGCTCAGTAGTTTAACAGGGAAGTTAAGTCAATTTATTTATAGAGCACATTTAAATACAGCTGAAGCTGACCAAATTGCTGTAGAAAGTTATCAAGAAGAATAAGGGAAGGGAAGAGGGTGACATGTTTTGAGAATACTGAAGGTATGCTGTCTATTTAGGGACATGAGTATTATAAAAGCATCTTTCCTCTTTGCATTCTGTTCAGAGGACAGGATAGGGGGAAAAAAACAGGAAACAAGTGGAGGAAGACACTCCACAACTGCTGACATCCACCAATAATAGTGTCATGAATGACACACGCTAACACTGGTGTAGTCTTGGAAATGTGGTAGGAGCCAGCAGGTGCCAGTAATGAAGGCTTTACATCAGTGAAATACAGGCAGTGTAACTGCCACACCTGGGTGAAAATGTCCCTAATTTCTGTTAATTTTTTGTCTTGCTACTCAGTTGTTACTAAATCATAAAATCAAGACTGATGGACTGTAGAAAACATTTTTTCAGAGTTTATTTAAAAAAGAAAAGATGCATGTAATTTCTGAAACAATTTGGTGATACTGATTGCATCCACTGGCCTTGCTACACTAACTTGTACCCACGAAGGTAATATTTCTCTGCAGGGAGTGTGGCTCTGAATCTTCCATCAAATGCTGTTGTCTTGACATCAACCGATCAGAATACCTTACCATGGACCACATAGTTGCAAAAGTTGTAATGGCAAAAAGCCCTGATCCACAGATGATTGTGATGGAGTCAGAAGATCCACATACTGTATTTGAACATCTCTCCTTTTTGGTATTTACCATCTATTAGACGAGGCAGCATGATTCTCAATATAAACTCAGCGGGAAAAAAAATCCTCACTTTGAACAGCTATAATTTTTCTTTGCATCACTGGCGGACTCCTTCATTGGAAATGACTGGACTTCCGTTGTTACGCATATGCAATGAAGCCCAAATCACACCGAATCCGCTAGTTGCGTTGCATATGCATAGTTTTGATGCAAAGCCCTTTGCCTCATTTACGCATTGTCTAGTGTTTCACAGCGCATGTAAAATTGGAGGAGAAATGAGCGGTCGCCGGGTATCCTGCCATTTTTGATATAACAGCAGATGTCTACAGAGACATCAATCAAAAACAATATGCTT